>CAUDNR010000613.1:22632-53567 GCA_958430865.1 Entrophospora sp. SA101
TTTATAATCTTGTTTTGTATCTGACAATGTTCATATTTTATTATCTTTTTTATATCATTAATCATGTTGCTAATTATTATCTCATTTGATTATTGAATTTGGAGATGATAAAACAATTGATTTATCAGTTGCATCAAAATTTTCAAAATTAAACAAAATATTAACTGGTAAAATCTTATTTTTTTAAACATTGATTTTATATTTTAATTAATTATTAATTTAATATTAATTGTGTATATATATTTATTTATATATAAAAGATGCTATATAAATAATAAACTATTTATTGTCACTAATAAAAGCTTGCAACATTTACTAATAAATAAAAATCCAATTTTTAAAAAAATAGAATTATTTTTTTAAAAAAGTTTTTTTGAATTGCAATTTTTTTTAAATATAGAATTATTTGTAATTTTACAAAAAAAAATGTTTTCTGACAATTTTTCACATGGTCTTTTTTATTTAATGGTTGCAACAATATTGTGCTTTTATTACTAGTTGGGCTCATATTCTTCAAGGTTAAATTTGGTTTATAAAATTTTTTATTAAAATTTTGATATATGTATTGTTATCATTTTATTACAAAATCAAAAAGATCCACCTGATGTGATTTTAGGCTTATAAAAAAGATACCAATTCCAAAAACATGAATTTGGGAGTTGGTGCCTATAGAGATGACCATATGTTTTGAATTCTGTCAGAAAGGTTCAATTAAATTAAATTAAAATATTTAATCTCCATTGATGAAATTAATGTGTCAAAAAAAAATTGATTTATTATTTATTATTTAAAGGGAGAAAAAAATTACTTGATCAACTTGATAAGGATATTTTCAAATTACCAGTCTTTCTAGTTTACTCAAGGTGCAGCTCTTTTGGCTTACAGTAAAGATTCTGAACCTTTAAAAATGGATTAGTAAGCTGATGAACTTTTGCTAATAAGAGGTTTCTTTTTAATAAGTATAATCAACTAAAACACATTTTCTTTATAGATTTCAATCACTCAATCAATTTCAGGAATAGGAGGAGCTCTTAGAATTAGAGGTGTGTTTTTATCTAGATATTATCCATATGCTAAAAAAATCTATTCACCTAAACCAACATGGGGCAATCATAATGCTGTATTTAAAGATTACAGTTTAGAAATAGATTCATACAGATATTATGATAAAACCAATGGATTTAATTTTAATGGATTGCTAGGTATTAATTAATTAATCAATAATAAGAACATGTTTCTTTATTATTTTTTGTTGATTATTTAATTATTACTAATAATAATAATAACATGTATGATTAGAATGCACCAAAAAACTCAACATTTTTGTTACATGCCTGTGCACAGGAGTAGATCCAACCCAACAACAATGGTAAAATTATAAAATTGCCTAAACTATATGGGACATGCTGCCAGACAAAGTGAACATTGGTATTACCAAAGATTTCAGGGATCAATAGTGTTTGTTTAACATAACAATTGTACAATTCAATCTCTCTATAACGGCCCGCCTGATTTGGCAAAAAAGGCCGTTATAGAGAGAGACTGTTATAGAGAGTTTGCAGATCATAGTCATGTGATAAATTATAATGTGATACAATATAAAGATTTTATTTTATAAAATATATTTAAAAATAAACTATTTATAATTTGCATACTTATTCAATGTTAAAAAGGCTATATAGTGTGGATTGTTGTTGTGAGTTAAAATCCATTTTTTTAATTTTTCTTTTAATAATTTAAAATCGTCCTCATTTAATTCTGATTGTTGGTCATGTAAATTTCTAATGTTGTTTTTATTGCTGACAAGACTTCTTTATTTGTAACAGGTGGAAGTTCTTTGATTATTTCTTCCTGGCTTTCATTTTCCTCTGGTGGATTAATTATTGTAACTATGTCATTTAGATTTATTTCATCACTTACATGAGAGTCATCAATTTCAATGTATTCAGATGTGGATATAGGATTAGGGAGTGCAAGAGCTCTCTTACATTCAATGAATTTAAAATTGATGACATATTTTCAATTTTGTTGGAATTAATATCATAATCAGGTAAAATCCCAGTTTTTTTCCAGCAGTTAACTATAGTTTGACTGGTACCTTTTTTCCAAGCTTTTGCTGTAAATTTAATTGCATGTTTAATTGAAATTTATTCATATTTTTGACCATTTCTCTCTTCTACATAATCACTAATTTTTTTTTTGCAAGAAAAGCTTTTTGTAGTTCACCTTGAAGCTGTTAATTATCCCGGCATCACATGGTTGTAAAAATGTTGTTGTGTTTGGTGGTAAGAAGTAAACTCTTACATTAGTTTAAATTTGTTGATTCAGAAATAGAATGAGTGGGAGCATTGTGACTGACAATAAGCGCGTTCAAATTATTAATAATTGAGTGTGACACACTGAATTTCTTAATTGATAATGATTACCTCAGATCATGATCGTCGGCCGTTATAGACAACATATAAAACATATGAGAGAATTTTCAGAGGCTGGCCGTTATAGGAAATTTAATTAAGAAAACCGTTATATAGTAAGGTTTTTATATAGTAAAAATTTGGTTTCTGATTTACAGTGCGTTATAGAATGGAGGCCGTTATAGAGGGGACCGTTATAGAGAGAGTGAACTGTAATAATAATGGTAATTATTTTAATGAGTTGATTATGAATTTTTAAATCAATATTTATTTTAACATTAATATTCATATCACTAATTATAGCTTCACATCTAATGCGTTTAACGATATTTTAATGGGATCTATTCATTTATTTTGACATGTACTATTATTATATTTATTTTGACATTATAATATCATCATTATATTGCATGACAACGCGTTACTGATCGCTGGCTACAATATGCAAGACCTGTACCGCATAAATTTGTATAAGGATAATAGAAGTTAGAGTTCAGCTTTGGATTAACACAAGAATCTTCTCTTAGTATTAGTAGTAATGTAGTTGTTGTCATTGTAACAATAGAAATCAATATCATCCATCATCTTATGTTCATTGTATAATCATATTTAATCTTTAATAATAAACTTACACTATTATCCTGTATCCTAAGGCTTTTTTTTAACGATTTAAACTAACATTTCAGAAAGGATCTATATGCCGAACAATATCTACAGAATTTAGTTAAGCAATTTTATAAATTTTTGACTGATCACAGATATTACCTAAGTCAAGGTAAGAAAAATTAGAGAGGGGTTTGTATTGTTTGATTGGATAAATGTTGTTTGCCGAAATTGCTTTTGTATATGGAAAAAAATAATTACGGCAACCATTTCGGCTTTAATGTTTTTTATGAACATAAAATAACCATGCCATTTGATTTATTTTAGAGTACAAACAATTTCGTAACTATTAAAATTAATTACTATTAATATTAAGTAGTTTCGGACAACATCTATGAATATAATTGATTAAAAGTTAACCTAAAAAAAAAAGATTAAAGGACTATAAATAAAAAAATAATTCTTAAATACGCCAATTTTGAAGGTTAATATTGATATAAACTTTGCAACAAAAAACTTTGTGTATAAAGAAAGGTCTTAAAAGAATTTACACAGTTCAGCGACCAAGTGATTGATATCTGTGAATTTTTCGGATTTGTCATGTAAAAAGGAAATTTTTGTCCCCCCCTGGTCAAAACTCAATATCAATGATCTTTTTAAAAACCTTATTTCATCTATATCTCCAAATAATTAAAATAATTTAAATGAAGAGCAAAAAAACAGGAAATTCTAGAAGAAACCAATCAACTAAGAAACAAGGATATTCAACAAAAAGATGAAAGTTGAAACAAGATAAGGAAAATATAAGAAAATAAATAAAACATTTAGAGGATGATTATGAAAAAACTGAAAGAGGTAACAAGCAAACAATCAGCAATTAAAGAATGATGCGATTAACCTGAAAAATCAATTAGCTTTCTTAGAGAAAGAAAAAGATAACCACCCCAAAAGTGAAACTAGCAAAATAGAAATAACTAAAAAAGCCCAAATGTCAGCCAGACTAAATAATAGCTGAAGAAAATCAAATCAAATTAACCTAGATAAAACCAGAACAATTAAGTCAGGGTCAAAATGAAAATAAGATTTTAAGCTTAGCATAGCATGAATTGTATGGAGGAATATGGAGCAAGAAATGAAAATAAAATACTGTCTATTGGGGTTACTATAGCTAGTCACCAAATGCAATTCTTTTGTGATGTTATGTTCACTTTGTCTGGTTTTGTTATTTATATAAAATAATTGAAATGCAATATGATAAAACCTTTTTCATTTTTTTTATTAAAGAATTAGAAAATAAAACTGAATCTAAATTCGAAATGCACAAAAAAAAATGAAAAATAAAATTAAATGTAAATTAATTTATCAACAGCAGCTTTAAAATATTAATTGTTAACACCTTCACCCTGTGGATGTTCAGCTGGAGATAAAGGATTTTTGACAATAAATTTTACATAAAAATTCACATAAATTTGTCGCAAATTTTAGACCTGTTGGAGCTTCATAAATAATGTACAATAAGATAAAAATCCGTTTTGACTAATAACCATAAAAAATATGTGAATATTGGATATAAGATGATCATTATCATTATAATAATTGTAAAATATAATTGTAACTATATTATTATTTATTGTTGTTTTCCAATCCACCTTCCAGAAGTTTCTTAACAAAATTTCTTAAAGAATAAATAACACCATAAACCAATTTGGCTTCATCAAGGTTAATCAACCTACTCTCAGATACCATACTTGTGATGCAGTGGAAAGATTGCTTATATGATATGCAGGTGATGGATTTGATTCTCCCGATCCCTCATTATTACCACATTACTATTATTACCACTACCACCTACAACTACTATTCCAGATTTACGGTGTTGATGCCAATCATGATAATAAATACAAGTGCAATGACGGTCAAATATATACAAATTATAAATCTTAAATAAATACATTATTGTTACATGTAATCTGATACAAAAAAAGATCTGCATTTTGTTTTTTAAGATTTCTCGAAAATTTTATTCGAGTATGGTTCCTAATCCTTGTGATGAGTTTGATGCGTTGCATATAGGTGTAACATTAACTCAAAATTGGTCCGGGACCAGTTGCCCTTGTTTCTATTGATATCTTGAAGCATTATTCAGGATTATACGCTATGTGATGAATGCGTAAATTGATAGTAAACCAATAGTTATGCATAGATTTTAACAAAGTTATTAGGATATGAACAATCCTAAAATTTATTCATCTATTCTATATAGCTCTTTAGTTTCAATTATATTTAATTAAAATATTTAAAATATAAAATACCAATAATAATAATTAATTTAATTTACACAAATAAAAATAAGAATTTCACATTTGAGCAATCTTGGTCTACAATGGAATTTAAAGGAAAATTTTTTAATAATATTCAAGTCATATAAAGTTAAAATATTATTATAAGAAATACATACATACCAATACCACTTTGAAAAATAAATTACATATATTTTAATCCAATTGAATTATTTAAATAGTCACGATAATCATCTTCATATCACAGCAATTAATTATTTTTGTTTCTTTCCTGTTTTTTCAATAGATTTCATTTCTTTTTTATATTGCTTTTGAGATCGATTTCTAGTACCATTATTCCAAACTCTACCGAAATTTGGCACCCAATCCTTCCCCACAGCACTTTCTAAATATATTAATGCATGGTAAAATAAAATTTCAAAATAAAATTCAAAAAAAAAAAAAAAAAGGTTAAACAAACCTCTATCAAAATTAGCACCAACTCTATTTGGATTTAGTTTTTTCTTCTTTTCAAGCTTTTTGGCTGCTAAGAATGCATCTAATGATGGTCCTATTTCAGTTTTATTTGTGTTACCACTAAACTTCATATCATCATCATCTTGTAACCAAGGTGGGACTAATTTTAATAAAGGATCATCATTAATAATTTGTTAAAAAAAGAAGTGGAGTAAGAGTAAAAATAAGAATAAACAATATGTCTATATCTTTACCAGATCCTTCTTCAAACACATTTCCTTCACCAGGTTTAAGAGGCGGGACTTTTATACGTGTTAATTCTAAACAAAAGAGAAATAAAAAGTGTAAATACAAATATAAATAAATAATATTTATCACCTATTATTATAATTACTTTGTACAAAAATATCATCAGTTGATCTTGTTCTTCTCTTTCTTTCTCCACCACCACCATCATCATCATCTTCATCTAATATATTTGAACGATCTCTCTTTTTTTTTTTTTCTTCATTAATATTTAATTTGTTATTAATTATTGGTTTAACTGTTGAATTATTATTATTAAAATTTTCAAATTTTATTTCCATTTTATCATTTTTATCCAAAATAGAAATCTAAATATATAAATATATAATATTACAAAAGCGTTTATACATCTAATTATCATCATAATTATAAAAATAATCATACCGGTAAATCTTGAATATTTGACATAGAAAGAGACTGATTTTCAGGGCGAGATGCCGCAAGGTTTTCAAAGCTACTTGGTAAATTTACGCTAATATTATTGGATTCTTGATTTACATTGGATTTTAATTCCCTTTCTTCCTTTTTTAACTGATTTTTCTTTTGTAACTCTTTTGATCTCCTTCGAAACTGTTTAATTTACAATATAATATAATAAGATAAACCAATTTATTATTAATAATATTAATATTATTAATTTACCTTGTCAATTTCATCTTTTTTCAGTATAAAATTATTAATTAATTTACAATCTGCTTTTTGATCTTTAAAATACTTGATAACATTATCATGATGATTTTTTGTTACTATATGTTCAAATATGTGTTCACTACATAATAAAAAAACCATATTAAAATAATCAAGATTTTTTATTGTTTGTTTTGGGAAAAAGAATCAATAGTACAAACCAAATAATTTGTTTTTCGTCAACATTTTTAAAAGTTATTTCTACGTTCACTTCACAAAAAAAACACCAAAAATCAGGTTGCTTGTTAACATCATAAACAATAGTAATGTCTTTTAAAAAAATCCTGTACTTTTTATATTTCTTTTTTTTAAACAAAAGAAATAATACAATGTAAAAAGATTTATTTAATTAAAAACGTGATGATGAAAAGAAAAGATATAGTTACCGTAATTTCTTTGTTTAATATATTGAGTAAATTCCCTTGATGTAATTTTGTATATAAATGTTTTTTACCTTCAGAATTATTCCTTTTACAGATTCTACAGAAATCAAATGTCATGTTTGAGTTTGAAGTATATAGATACAACCGCGTTCAATTAAAAAAATTACATAGATTATTCTGGAAATTTTATGTTACATTAATTTGACTTGTTCTTTTTTGTCATCAACTGAAGAAAGAATCAAGAAATGCAACAAGATAATGGACATGAAGAAGATAAAGAAAATAAACAAGAAATGCAAGGTATTGTAATAACCGTATAATTCAACAACTTTTTTTATTAAAGGCGTTTAATCGACTTCATTCTTCTCTTTTTTTATTACCTTTCAGTTCCACCCTCTGAACATGAGCCAACTGCAACCATATACATTAAAAATTTTGTTCGTCCTTTAACACATACAAAAGTCCGCGAACTTTTAGAGCAATATGGCAAAATCGTATTTTTTTGGATGGATAAGATTAAATCTCATTGTTATGTAAAGGTGATTTCATTTATACATAAATATAATAAATTAAAGTTGGAAATCAGTTTTATAACAAGAATATTATTATTCTTGTTTAATTAATTAATCAATGTAGTATGATTCAATTGATTCAGCAAAATTGGCACATCAATCACTCTGGGATGTTGTTTTTCCACCTGAAACTGGCAGAAAACTTATGTTAGAATTTATAGATTTTGAAAAGGCAGAGGAATTGATTGCAGAAGAAGAAAATAAAGCATCAAACACAAATCCAAATTCGAATTCGAATTCGAATTTATCAAATTCACGCGATATACAAAGATCTGAAAGAAAAAAACCTAATGGAAATAGTGGTAAATGCAAAAAATTTTTTTGGGAATATGAAATTGAATTTATCAATGATTGATTTTCTTGTCTAATTGAAATTTTAATATTAATAAGGAACTGTTCCTAACATAAAGATAGTGTCATTAGATTCACTATTTTCAAAAACAAAAGCTACTCCTCATCTATACTATAAACCTGTGTCGTCAGAAGATGCAAAATCAAGACTTAAAGTTATGGAAAGAAGAAGGAATAGGAGAAATTCATAGATCTGATAATTGCAATAAAATTTCATCACATTTAAGAATAATTATGTTTTTCTCTCTTCTCTCTCACACAAAAGGATTTTTACAGGAGTTTTATTAACAATAATCAAACATTTGTTTCTTGAGTATTCATTCGATAATAATCTTTAATTTATATATATATATAATGTATATGTATATGTATACCGTTTTGTATTTTATATTAAATTTTATTGCTATTATTAGACATTTATCGATTTAATTCAAGCATTAAAATTTTATTTATATACATCTCTTTGGATTTGTAGGGAAAAAAGAAGGTAAATGATATATTTAATAATTTATAATAATTCATTTATTATTTTATTTGTATTTAATAAAATATTTCTTTTTAGAAAAAACTAATGGAATAAATAAAATAAATTCTGAAATAAAACTTGTCAATTGATTATTTCTTGTGTCATACCTTCCTTCTTCATTAACTTGTCATCATGATATATTAAATTTTATATATGGTAATAGAGAATTCACCAAAGGAATTAAAGTTAAATATTACTGGTGAAAAGGAAAAAACATTTTTTGTTCCTACTTAAACATTTACATTCAAGAATTTGAATATAAAAATTATGATCAAAGATCAAATAATAAAGAAATTGTGTTTGTTCAGTGTAGTTGTATAAAAATAATTCTTCCTTATTAGTCAAAATATCTATGCTGTCATTTCTCTTGGTTTTTTGAAATAGGAATATGGAATGTATTACTATAATTATCATTTTTTTTTTTGATGAGATCATCAGCTAAAGTTGTGGGCGAAACTTCAGAAATCAATCGACAGAGTTTTGACAGGTTACATAATAATTGTTTATTAAAGTTTCGACAAGTTTCGCATTTGGGGGTTTTGTCAATCATCAGAATTTTGACAAGGTATATACTAATTGTTCATTAGAGTTTCAACAAAGTTTTGACAGTCACTAAGAGGTTTCGGCAAGTAACCTTATCATTAGCATTGTAGTAAAGTCACTTTCTGCATATTTGAGAAATAGCATCCCCAATCCCTATGAACATGTTGGTAATCTGTTCCGGTTTTGCAATTGCTAGGCAGCCATTTGGCAAACTTTTAGCATCTGCTTTTTTAAATTGTTGTGACGTGAAAATAGTGGTGATGACACAATAATCATTTAGAATCTTACTCCATAACATTGATGATAGCATTCTGATTCCTTTATGCATTTGACTTTGACCTTTTTTATGGAAATAAAATCAAAACCACTATACCATTTTTCTTGTAACCTCATAATAATTTTTCAGGAATTGGTTGTTTTCCATGCTAAAAAGATTGGCTATTAATTAAATTTCTTATGATTATTTAACTAAAATGTATGCCTATCTTTCCCATTATCAAATTAAAGACATGGGATATGGATATGAGATGGGGATTGCTCCATACTCCATGGTATGGGCGAGTATATCCGTAAACAGGAGAGCTCTGGTATATAAAATATCGCGTTTTAAAGAGCAAAGGTACATGGTTGTCTTTAAATTAATTCGTGTCATGTCGATCATATATAAATATATATGCAAAATTGATTTTCTGATTTATTTTTTCCAAAAATTATTTGACAACTTTACAAATTTTTAATAAAATTGTCCTTTTATTTACTTAATTAATCCAATAAATAATTCCCATTAATCAAAAATGATCTCATAAATTAATAAAATTGGAATATCCTTTTTATTCTTTTATTTTGAATTTACTATGAAATTATCCCAATCTGTTTCAAATGAACTTATTATCAACTATGATTGCGTAGAATCATCACCATCATTAGTATTATCACTAGCAATCACTGGAAATGGATATTCGCCACCAGTACTGATACCAATTTCTTCATCTATGGTTGAACCAGGAGTTCTAATATTTAAGTAGTGTATATTATTTTCATTCATACTGTTACTCTCACTGGTATCTGAAGGATTAGTGATTCCAGGTGATATTGGAGCAAATTGGAATTTTAATATTCTGAACTTATTATTATTGCTATTATTATTATTGAGCAGATCAAAATTTCTTCCTCCTTCACTATCATCATTATTATTAATAAATGAATCTGGATATGCTCTATGCAATGCCAATTTTCTTGCCCTGACATATTCCATACCAACCAATTTCCAATCTAACAAATCTGACAATCGTTCTGTTCTGTTACGTTGATTTATACGTTGACGTCTTGTTTTCTGACAAAATTGTAACATGTAATCAACCAATTGTTGAGTTGATTCATCAGTGGATTTCATTCTTCGATCAATTATATAAATACCATAATCTGATGAATTTTCCAATATTTCATCCATGAAACATCCAAAACCCGATAAATTGGTTGTGATGGATGGGACACCCATTACTGTACATTCAGCAGGAGTGTAACCCCATGGCTCATAATAACTTGGGAACACACCTAGATGACAACCACGTACAAAATCCTCATAATCTAAGCCAATCAGAGGGTTGTTTGAAGTTAGAAATTCAGGATGAAATATAACTTTTACACGATCTTCTGGATTATTAACTAGTTCCAGACGGTGTAATTGTGTCAAGATTGGATCTGATTCAGGATCAGCAATATTATGAGTTAATATTGGTGGAGGTATGCTAGATTTTAGTGCCATAACACGACGTTTCAGTAACACCTTGTCTTCATCAGTAAATAATTCATAAGGGTCAACCACTGCATTATTGATTTCTCCTCTGTATATATATGTGTGAGTGTTGAAATAAGGACACATGCATATATCTGAATATAAATATAATAATTAAAAAGCATAAATAAATTATATATTATAAAGGTATACATACCCAGCATATCTTGCAGCTTTCTCAAATATCCTTTGACCAATTTTATCAGTAATGTCTTTTACAGTTTCTTGAAGTTGTTTTGTGACTACTTGACCTTTCAAAGCTTCAACTGCAAAAGATTGTATTTTAGTTGGCATGATAATAAATGCAACTACCGTAATTGGTGAATTGCATGCTTTTAACCTTTGATTTAATTCTTCAAAATCATGAATAAAATGAATAATTATTAAATAATTGAAATATATTCATACATATTATATGCACATATTTATATCTATAATAATAACATGGCAAGTTAATACTAACTTGCTAATGATTCAATAAACATATCAACACCCTTATTTCTGTAGTGATAACGACCAGAAATAAAAAAATACAAAGTATTGTCCAGGTCAAAATTGTAATGACCATAGAAATGACCTTTAACAAATTTATGAATTTTTTCTTTATTTCTTGCATGTAAATTTTGAAATTCATGCATTGCTGAAAATTTCACTACATTTAAACCATTTGGGAGAACTCCATCTAAACAACAAAATTTTTTACATATTATTATATATTAGAATAATTATATTGATATATATATATATATATATAATACACATTTTTTATATACCTGGTTTTCTTTTTAATAAATGTTCAGCTTCATAGGCAGTAATTTGACTGACAGTAGTGAAAACATCAGCACACTGAGCTGCAGCACGTTCAATACTATAACGATGATATATCCCACGTTTTCCAGCTTCATCCTCAACTGAAAAATTAGAGATTTCATTGTAAAAATCTACTGAACCAGAACATAAATATCTTCCTAACAAAGTTGCATGAGTGGTAAATATTGTTGTCAAATCAGTCCCACGTTTACGAATTAATGGTATAGCAACACTAGACAACCATTCATGAAAATGTGCAATTATTGCTTTGGATTTTTCTTGAGCCACAAACTAAAAAATATAAATGTGTTAAATAGTGTTGTTACTCAAATCAAAGAGTTCTCACATACACACACATGTACTTGTTTGTATACTTACATCATCTAGAAACCAAGCTACCAAATAACCAAATAATATTGAATCGTTTGTTTCTTGATCATTTGGTGGTGATGGAATACCAACATCATTCCATAAATCACTTTTCCATGAATCTAGTTTATTGGTCACTGAATTTGTGTCAAACAATAATACATGAGGAGCACCTTCAATCAACCATCTACCATACATCCATCTTACACCTTTGTTTGACATTTCATCAAGAACTCCTTTAAGATAAGGGTTTTTAATTTCTTCCACTTCCACTTCTGCAGATGCTGTCTTGATGGATAATGGACCGATCAGTGTGTACCTTTCACCATACTCGTGAACTGTCACTGGAGCCTTGGATTTAATCATAGTATAGATTGGCCCAACTATAATTATAAAGGACTATTATTGATGAAATAATAATAATCATGATATTATTATTATTACTATTACAATATTACCTTTATTGACAACTTCCCATGCAATTTCAAATAAATAAGGACTATTAATATCTCGTTGAGCCATGTTTTTAATTTTAATTTTAATTTTAATTTGTTGTTGTATATAAAAATTCAAGGAGAAAAATAAAAATTTTTTTTTAATTAAAAAAATAATTAATATTTATATAAATTTTTTTATTGTTAGAAAAATTGATGATGATGTAAAACGGCATGATATATTACTATACTAATTAGTGCATTTTCAGAAGAAGGGCACATGTCAAAACATAATTTTGACCGATTCGACATTGATAAGATAAATTGTTGATTAAAAATTCTACAAATTAAAATATTTTTTTGGTTCACACGGTTACGATTTGTATATATATAAATGGTATGATTTCACATGACATAATTATGACATGAGTTTTTTTAAATTTGGAATTATTTACTAGTGCGGATCATCTATACTCAAATATTATGTGATCCACATGTTGGATCACCGCCATTCAATTTCAGCTTTAAAAAGGGAGTCAATTCATGTCGTCTTTTTTTTTTTCATGGATTTTTAAATTGAGTTATGCTCAGAAATGTAATAATAATTTTCGTGTTACAATATTTATGTTCGTTAAACTTTTATCGTAAAGAACTTTTATTATTAATGGAATAAATAATACAAATAAATCAATATACAGTATTTTGCGAAAAAAATGATTGTCGCAATTTCGCAAAATTTGGAATCTTCAAAATGCTAAGGCTCAGCCAATTTTTTGTTTAAGTATGCTGGCCTATGGTTACTATAAGCAATTAATTGATTATAGATGATCAGTCTCGGCCAAAAATTTTCGCCCCTTTTTTATTTAAAAAAATTCGATATTAATATTAATATAATATTAATAAATGATAAAGTCGCGATAAGACTCAAGTCGGCCAACCATTCAGCTTGGGTATAATTAAATTGCATCGGTTTCACGTGATAATTTATGCACGTGACTAAGTTTTTTAAACTATGATCTTCAAAAATAATCGTACGATTTTATTTTCCCAAGAAATAAAACTTTCGATACAAATTTGTAGAATGAACTTATGATTTAATTTATATTTACATTATTGTGAGAGAGAAATAAAATTTATGGTGTGAAATTTGTACTTGTAAAGTTCATTATCATGAGAGAAATTGGATAACATTCAAAATCTATTTAACTATTTACAACAAAATCCTGATATAAAAGTAAATAGTTCAGTAATACAACATCAAATTGGAAGAAAACAAAATACTTCTCTAAAGCAATCCACCTCATATATAATTTTATACGTTGTTTATTTTGGATATTTTATGTAGATCAATTTTGATATTGTGCAGGCGACATTTGAGTTGCAGGTAAAAATTAAGACCTAATTCATCAAGATGCCGAAGCCTACCACCAATAACTTCTCACAATTTTTTAAAGATCCGTTTGTTATAAATATCAATCGTGTCAATAACACTATTATCTACTAGATTTCTTGCTACAGCAGATACAATATTTTAATTTACTTGTCTTTCTAGATCACTAATATTATCGACATTTTCTATTTTACAATTACAACTACAATCCTTTCTAATGGTTACTGTTCCTTTTCTCCTGGATTTATTTAAAAGTATTCAAGTTCACTGTCAGTATGTTCGGAATATATAAACGTCTAACAAAAGAAAAGAATAAAGATGTGTGCACTAATACAATTTAAGACAGAAAAATATGTATGTGTTTTACGAACTTTTCCAGCTTTACTCATATTACTGTTATTATATAATCTTTAAATTAATTAGAAGAAATTCGAATAAATCGTAAAATAGTTTAATAACAACAAAAAAAGTTTTAAAGTGAAAGTATTACACTACCAATATAGCTCAGTTTCATAATATGGACGTTATTGTATTAACACCCATACAATAACTATTACATATAAAGTCGGTCACATAAACTTGCCCCAGAGTGACCGACTTACTCGAATTTTACAAACTACGTTGAGAACTTTTTATTTTTGATAAACCAGCCAGGAGCTTACCACAATGAACATAGTTACTGGTGTGATGGATTTTCAAAAAAGTCAGGTGATTTTATTGTTGGTTATTAAATCCCAAAATAGCGATGATATTCTGATATTATAAAATCACATGACTCGATCACTTGTTTACAAAAACGATTATTATTTATGAAAGTAAAGTAATGCATATTTTAGAAAAAACCATTGAATATTAATAAACAATATTTACTTCGTAACAATGACCAATATGTAGGATTTTGAGTTGAAATTTCTGATGATCATAACAATGAAACGCGATAATAGACATTTGAAGAAATTTTTTTTTTGTTCAAGAAAATTGGTCGTATTCCTACTTCAGAGAATTCCTATTGATACCAGTGTATAAAGAAGTGGACATACCATCATATTACATAAGAGAGCTGAAGAGCATAGAAAAAGAGGAAGCAGCGGAAAGGATTTTTTGAGGATATATGTTTGATATATATTATTCTTAAAACATCCTAATCATTTAATGATGAATTGGGCTAGATAAATAACAATGATGATGATGATATTTATTACCAAACTACTAGCATTATTATTTATAAATATAATAATATTAAAAACCCCCATTTAGAATTATCATTTGTATTGATCTTTATATGTATTCTAAATGTTAATATTTAAAAATAAATAATTTAAAACAAATAAAAATAAAAATAAAGAACATTTAGAATTATCATTTGTATTGATCTTTATATGTATTCCAAATGTTAATATTTAAAAATAAAAAATTTAAAACAAAAAAATTTAAAATAAAAATAAAAATAAAAATAAAAATAAAATATAATGAGCAGCAGACATAAGGTTTTTGAACAATATGATGATTTTTAAAAGAAGTTTTATTAATCATCGATTGTTAACTGTATTATATACACTATATTAATTATTTAAACTGGTGGTATAATCAGAAAGAATTGTTATGCGACAATCAAATTATTATTATTTATATAATCTATTTTCAAGAGCCTTTATCTTTTGGATTATCAATGGAACGATAATACGGGATGGTAGGACTTTTTTTACTAATAATAAGAGATATATAAAAAGAGACGAGGGTGTTTAATTATCCCATAGATTCTATATGATTATCGTAATGATAATTACTAGTATTCTTTATTTTATTTTATGTTGATAAATATGTGAATGCATATCACATTTATATATATTTTTTTATAAACCTAATTCTTCTTTTGTTAACACTCCCAATTCTTCTTTGATATGTTTTAATTCATCTAAATATTCATTATATTTACTCTCACTCCCAAGTCTTTGTTTTAATCCTTCAAAAATTCTGACAGCAATTGAATAATTATTTATACGTCTGGTTGCTTTAAGAGATGCCCGAATTATCTCAGGTGAAGGAACTAGATCATGCGAAAAACAATTATCAAGGCCTTCTTGTAATTCAAATCGATCATCAACTCTCTCAAAAAATCTAATATAACGTTCGCTGAATGCCTCAAAAGATTCATCTTCACGAATGCTGGAATAAAATCTAATTCCTTTTTTTAAAAACAAATAAACACACCCACATTATATATATCAATGCATTAATTATATAATAATATATAAATGATTAAACTCTACAAACTGTTTCATAAATTAATTACCTTTACTCACAGAAGCTTGCCCAAAAGATTTAGAACATAAAGGATAGCTAATTCTGATGTTGCCAAAAAGGGGTTTTGTAATAACCTGTGTGAAGTTGTTAAGACGATTCATTTACTAATTTGAAGAAGATTTAAAAATAATCCATAATTTAATCAAATTTTTTTTTTAAAAATATAATTTCAACTATAATTAAACCTACAATTATTATTAATATTATCTCAAAGTGACACACACACAATGAATTCACAATTTAATTGTTTTGGTAATGATCTCATTTAGTTTAAGCTTTATGCATTATTGATCTTTGTTTCATAGTATTTTTATTATAATAACTTTCTATTTTTTGTCTTTGACTAATGATATTTATATTTATTTCTCCACCATCTATTGTTATTAGCTGAGCCATTAGAAGATATCTTGTTCTGATTTAAAAAGAGATTGAAATGCTTCATACAATCCAGAAAATCTTTTCTTTTGGAACTCTGGTGGAGGGAGCAGCCACAACTCTAACCTACTTCAAAAAATGTATTGCTTTTTCATATTCATTAAATTTGCAATTCCTCATATACATGTATACATGTAATAATCCTTTATATAAATTTTATCATTTTGTAGAGGATTTATTTAAATTAAATAAACCAAGATTCTGTCAAAAATTATCCATTGGTTCCAAAGTATAAAGTTGTTAATATTTTAATTTTGATTGAATCACAATATTTATTTAGCATTTTGACAATTATGATCTTTTATTATTTATAATAGCATTATATAAAAATTATTGTTATGTCTACAACTACAACACTATTGTTTTCTCCCCTACTCTTATTTCTCAAGGGAAATTTAATTCATTTTGGAGCTTAGTTCAAAGCTTCTTTTCCCGTCCAAGTTCCTTCTCTTTATTATTAGTGTAAACAAATCATGTGATCAGAGCCTTCATTTTGACCAATCAAAATGATGATCATGATACATATCAAAAATTTGCTCGTTTGTTTGCCTTTTTACGAGCAAATAAAGTGCTTGACTCTTTTACCCATTCCTAGTTTGAGGACTGAACCAAAGCTTATGGGCTCGTGATTTGAGCTCAGGATGTATATCAGAAAAAGATATACAGTAAATGATCAACGAATATTTGAATACGTAATGATCCGCAGACACACAGTAATTTATAGATCTCTTTTTTTACATAAAAAATAAAATGAAGGTTAGAATGAAAAAATCTTTTTCTGGCGTGCGAAAATGACATTAATGAAATTAATTGAACAATCATCTTTTAATATTACGATTTGATATTAGCAAGTTGATAAAAAAGCTTTAGAGGGTGATGCTTTAGTATTATCTGGTATGGGTTATTATTTCGCAAATGCTGAATCTAAATCAATGATGCGCTAAAATTGATAATGCATTTTTTTTTTTATTATATTAATACAGATCACAAACAAAATTTCCTACTTCTTGAAAGAGCGGTATCAACCATTGAATCACGTTATACTACACGTGTTCTTAGAACCACTGCATCGATTCGTAAACGTTTAAATGCAGATAATTTAGCACAAATCATTAAAGATGCTTATCCAAAAGGTTGGTTTACAATGCCATATCAACATTAAACAGCGTTATATAGTATCACGCATACAGATTAGTCAAACAAATAAAATAATTTGAATTTTAAAAAAAAAAATTAAAAAAAAAAATAGATTCTGTTGATAAAAGTAGACTTTTAGGTTATTTGGGAAATGTTTGTTGTTATTTTGTTTGATTTTCTCAACGTTAATTTGTTATTATATTTGAAATATTCTAACCATGCATGCATTTTATTTTATTAGGAGTCTGGAATTATGGAGGTTGATGTGGATGATGGAGTTAATTGTGGTAGTCAAGGACACATTATACCTGAAGTTGACCTTTATCTTCATTTGATGATGATGATATATTTATTGGATAAAAAAGATTTCGAAAAGGTGAATTTAGCATCCTTCTTATCTCCTAAACATATTATTCATATTAAATTGCTATTACCATTCATTATTAGGGTATTCAATTGTCTAATGAAACACTCCTAAAGATCCAAAAATTAAATCGACGTACTTTAGATCAATTGTCTGCTCGTATTTATTTTTATTATGCAAGATTTTATGAGTTAACAGGAAATTTGAGAGAAATAAGACCGTACATATTATATTTAATTTGCAATTATTATTATTATTATTTTTTTTTTTTGAGTTAATCATAAAATGTATTCTTTTTAATTATTATTTAGAGTTTTGTTAGCAGCTCATAGAACAGCTACATTGCGACATGATGATGATACTCAGGTAAGATGCTGCTAATTGAATATTTATTTGAATCAATTAATAACTTAAACTAATTTATTACCATTTATAGGCCACATTACTCAATCTTTTATTGAGAAATTATTTCCACTATAATCTTTATGATCAGGCCGACAAACTTGTCACTAAAACCACTTTTCCAGAATCATCTGCTAATAATCAGCAGGCCCGATATATGTATTACTTGGGTTGGTTATTGAATGGCGAAAAAAAAAAATTTATTTTTTAAAATAAAGTTGTATGCCTAATTTCCTTTTTTTTAATATATATATAAAAAAAAGGACTTATCAAGGCCATTCAGCTTGATTATACAGCTTCACACACTCATTTACTGCAAGCAATTCGTAAAGCACCTCAAAATGATGCTACAGCTGGCTTTCAACAAACAGTAATCTACATATTGCATATTTATTATACATTTTATTTATTCAATTTATTTTTTAAAATATAATATTTTTCCCCCCTTAATCCAGGTTTATAAATTATCAATTATTGTACAACTACTTATGGGAGAGATTCCTGAACGAACTTTATTTAGACAACCCGTATTAAAGAAACCATTGGTTCCATATTTAAAGCTTGTTCAAGGTAATGCTTATATTCTCTAATAAAATATGATATTTAGCAATATTAATTATTTATGATTATTATATCATAGCTGTAAGAATTGGTGATTTATCAAAATTTCAAGAAGCCTTGGCAAAATATGCTGAAGTTTTTCGTAAAGACAAAAACTACACATTGATTTTAAGGTTCGTTTATTGCTCAGTTTTGATCTATATGCTAACATACATACATAAATACACACACATAATTTTCTAATTTGAAATATTATTATTATTTAATGGTGATGGTCAGACTTCGACATAATGTAATAAAAACAGGAATTAGAATGATTAGTTTATCATACTCGCGAATATCTTTACGTGATATTTGTTTCAAATTACATCTTGACAGTGAGGAAGATGCTGAATATATTGTTGCAAAAGTAAGATGATAAATATTTTTTTTTGTAAAAGTATAACTTCATTTTATTTACAATAAATGAAATCCTTTTGTTTTTGGAGTGTTTAGGCTATTCGTGATGGCGTGATTGATGCTACTTTAGATCATGAAAAAGGATTTATGAAATCAAAGGTGTGTGTTATATTTATATATATTTGTTGATTATTTATAGTTGATTAAAAATTATTTATAAAAATTAGGAAAATGCAGATATTTATTCAACCAATGAACCACAAATTGCTTTTCATCAACGTATTAGTTTTTGCTTAAATCTTCATAATGAATCGGTCAAGGTATTCTCTCGTGTTCATATATTAAAAATTAAAAATTAAAAATGAAAAATATTTAATATTAATGATAATAATTGTTACTAATAGGCAATGAGATTTCCACTCAATGCGCACCGTAAAGAATTGGATTCTGCTGAAGCTCTTCGCGAACGAGAAAGAGAACTTGCCAAAGAAATTGCAGAAGGAGATATGGATGATGATGATGATGTTAATGAATTTTAATAATCATCAAAGTATAAAAACAATGTAGAGATATTCCCAATGCTGTTGCTGATGTCAGATGATATTAATTGGTTTTCTTCTTGACGATGGATGATGTTGTTTGTTGTTGTTATTGATGATGGTGGTGATAATAATGTTGATTGTTATATTTTTATATAATTTATTTTCTTTTTTTTTTCATTCAAATAAATAATAAATAATAAATATTTAAATATTAATATATAATTTCTACATATATAGTTTTTTGATAAACAAAAAATAATATGTTGAGTTAGTGAGTCAATAAATATTAAACTGGTTGTTTAAACTAATTTGACAAGCACAACTTTTTAAATTCCATGGCAATCTTATCATTAGAAACCTAATATTATATATACAGAACAAACAATTGAAGAGCTTCAAGTAATTCAATCGATTCTAAATGTCTGAATGTTAATGATTTATATATTGTAATCTGAATCCATTAATAATATTAATCAGTCCAAGGAAAAAGTAAATGCCTATTTTTGTATTTTCTAGTAATAACAAAACTTTATCCCAACTCATATTATTAGCCGTGTAATTTTTTTTTAAAAAAAGAATCACCGATTAAAAAAAAAATAAAGAATATGGAAGGTGCAAATATAATACCAATTACTCATGGCGTCAATCATGTGGTTCAGATAATACATTAGATGAAAAATCAAACAGTGTGGATGAATGTTATAATTATCTCTTCAATGGATTGTCTATGAAGATTTTAAAAATATTGCATTATATATATATACACAGTGCCGCTTGATTTTAATATACTGATCATAAAAAGAGAAACAAGATGTTGTAGAGATAGAATTGTGACATTAATATTCTGATGGTTTATTAATGAAGGTAATTTTTTATCATGATCATTACTGTTGATTTTTTACATTTATACTGAAATTAAATGGTCTAGTTTACTTTAGTTTAAGAACCACTATGTCAGCAAGATTATATAATCAAATTTACGGGTACAATTACATAGAGATCTATTTTAAAGCCGAAGATCTTTATCAAAAAAATTTTAAAGATAAAAATATAATTCTTTTGGTAATATAATTTGATGGTTTGAAGGAAATTCATGAGAAAAAAATATTAATACATTTGGTTTCAAAGACAACATAGATTTTTCATTTCACGTTTTAAAATTTCACATCAATATATTGTAGGTATGTAGGATTATCAATACCGGCAAATCAAACATTTTCAAATAACACATACAAAGTATTGAAAGTATTGTCACATACAGTACCTGGTGTCTTAACAGGCAAAGCATACGCAATGATGATCAATAGGTCGACAACCTTTCAGTAATAGTAATATGATGACGCATGGTACGAATCTTTGCAATAAAAGTATGTGAATAAGTAAGACCTAATTTTTCAAATAAAGTTCCGGGCTTTTACGTTGAATTGGCGTATAATTGTATAATGCTAAAGAAATTTATTATATTTTACATTTTAGGAACCTATATACTGATGAACAAACAGCTTGATGAATTTAAGATTAATTAGAAAATAATTTAAAGAAATGGATAAAGATGAAAATCGATCCATCCAAACATACTATTTATACCAGTAGACTTTTAAAACTTACAATCAAATTTACAATCATTAACATATTGATACCAATTATTTATTAATTTTAAAAGTTATTATTAACATACAATTGTATTTATAAATAAGTAAATAAATATAATATTTATAGATTCTCGACAGGTAATTAATAATTAATACTTGTAATTAGAATAAAATTTTTTTTGAAGACGAATTTTGAGTTTTTCTGCTCGAGTTGAGACGCCGAAATATATATAGGGAGGGGCAAGGTTCACTAATGCATTACCATCATAGATAGAAACATCTAATGAGGTCAGATCTTGATTTGAGCCTTTTCTGGCTAAAATCAGGTTGTCGTGAGGAGGGATAATTTATTTGTATTTTGTTTAAAAACCTTTGCGTAGATAAAGCTATTAGCAAAAAACCCAAAAGCCACCTACCTCTACATGTATATTTCGGCCCTCTCTAGTTCATGGAATTTATCTAAAGTCATTTTGATTTATTTCATAATTAGCATAATGTTCATTAACCTGAACTTTGGCTAGATAGATTCCTGAACATTTGAATCAAGTTCAGAGCATAGATGACCATCCAGACAATAATAATCACTTGCTCGGCTGTGTAATTATATGAGATGTTAATCATCTTTAAAAAAATACATTGTTCGTTATCTTGATCAAAATTGAGTTCTTTGCATATTATTTATCTGCAATATAAAAAAATTAGTTTAAATTGACACATTTTGACAATGACAATGACAATGACAATTTAGATAATGGTACAAGGATTAGATTGTAATATATAGTAATATGGCGAAATCTGCAGATAATTTCCAAATTTAGTCAATATTTGTTTATTTAGAGAACAATTTCTATGGTTACAAGGCTTTTATCTGTAGGATTGTTACTAAAAATAGTTTTTGTTTTTACTAAAGGCCCAAACTAACCGTAGCAAGATGTCCCAACAATCATTTATTTGTGGAGATCTAACCCAAATATATTTAGCGGAAAATCTAAAAAGTCTTTGTTAGAAAAAAAAAACTAAAACATGCATGAACTGTAACCAAATAAATTCTATTCTTTGTATATACATACGCTCCCGTAAATTTACTTTTTTTTAAAAAATTTTTTTTTTCATTATTTCAATTCTAGGTACTAATTTGACTGCATAACGATTATGTGATTACACCAGCCAAAGTCAAACCAATCTATCATAAATTTATATATTTCGCATAATTGAGATTTTTGAGAAATTTGATTAGCTGAATTTGTGCAGATCTTTTATTATATGGGAGATCAACGAACCCTAAACTTGTAGTTGCCATTATGCAAAGGAATTCATTTTAGCTTAGCAACATACCTACAATTATTGAATAAAACTCTGCTTTATAAATGCAAAAGCAATATGTGAAGTTGAGATGCAAATCATTTTTCTGATTTTCCCTGAACAAAAAATTTGACCGTTATTTAAAGCAATTCAATAGAAGTTTCCGAATACAATTTATTCTTTCCATAAC
The DNA here is from genome assembly GCA_958430865.1 of Entrophospora sp. SA101. NCBI lineage: Eukaryota > Fungi > Glomeromycota > Glomeromycetes > Entrophosporales > Entrophosporaceae > Entrophospora > Entrophospora sp. SA101. The sequence continues at coordinate 45,800 of CAUDNR010000613.1, forward strand.
GGCCTTTTCTATAATGGGTTTCACTCTATAACGGACTGAGAATTTGGGCCAAATTAAAATTATCTCATATGTCTCATATACTGTCTATAATAATGATGGTCTTTTTCTATAACAAAAAAATTTTTTTTTACTGACGTTACGGAGGGTCATCAGGAAAATAAATCTCACGTAAACCTACGTAGGGTTTAAACTGACCAGCATTATGCGGAAATGTTAACAGAATTACCAAAATATCGACATAATGCTGGTCAATTCTGAACCCTATGTAGGTTTACGTAGGATTTATTTTCCTGATGCGTGGTTACTCCAAGTGGCATACCTGGGCATGAAAAGTTTGGTGAATTGTAATTCCACTATTGAATTTTTTACCATTATAAATAATAATAATATGCATAAAGACATAATGATTACACTGTGATGTTTATTATCATTAGTCATGAACGAGTTTGTCTCTTTTGAACTTTTCATTAAATGGTGGAGTAGTTATTACGTGCAGGGACGGAAAAATTAGAAAAAATCCACCTTTTAATTGGGACTTGATCAATTTATCAATTTGCTAACGTAATCAACATTGCATGACTGTCATACAATAATTATATTAAACTTGAAATTTGGGGATTACATATTAAATAAATAAATCGTTAATTCTTTAGAACTAATGATAAATAACCAATGCATTTTTTCTTTATCTATATAATTATATAATTGCAAAAAAGTTAATATTAAAAAAAATTAATGTATACATTTCATAATTTCCACTGGTATTACATAACTTCCAGGATGTTCATATTTCCGTAGTAGTAGTAGACATTTTACAACATGCCATAGTTTTCGCAAACCCCCACAGACATATCATAGTCTAAGATTTAATATGCAATAATCGAGAATTCGCAATGCAAAGATTAAAACAATAAAATAGATAAGATAATATTTGTTGTTCATTTCACTATTAATCACATACAAGTTATTAAGTAATAAACAAAACATTAACTAACAAATAAAGGGGGGGGGTTTTTTTTTTAGTAAATAGTCCGTGTGCTCGTTTCCAATTGTTCACACAGTATAAGTGACTAATATCGTATCGGATAACACCCCTTTGATTTGTTGTAACCCAGTGGATATTATTTACTCGAGTTCTCTTTACCCTGTTACCAATTAGATTCAGAACTTTAATTTTTTATTTCTTTTATTTAATAAATCCGTGTCTAAAAATAAATAAATTCAATAATTGATTGATTGATATTGATTAGCCAATTGGTCAATTGATTAGCTATGGTCTAGAATGCTCAACAAAGTGGATGTATTTATTGCACAATCAAACTTTAAATTGACGTCGTGCAATTAAACCAAATTAGTAACAGTCAATATATTAATATTTTTAAAAAAACAATGATTTATATTTAAACGTTAATCAGGAGAGCACAATAACAGATTTGGTTTTTATTAAATTATATAATCTATTGAACGTGGGAGAATAATAAATTAATTAAATTGCTCTTGAATAATTTTCACTGGCACGAAGTTCTCAATGGACAAGCGAGAGTTGAGATTAGGAAAGAGATATCTTTATTCGTTTCGAAAAAAAGTCAATTTTACTTTTTAGATTTTTTGATTTTGAATTTTGATTAAAAGAACGAATTGATGTTTTTAGATTAAAAAAAACCTGAAATTGCTTAATTAGATTTTTGAATGACTTTTTGAATTTAATTAATATACAAAACAGATAATTTATATAAATAAAACATCAAAACAACGATTTGCACTGTTTTGTTATGCAAATTTGATCACTGGTTTTATTTGTTTATTTTCTGTTACATTTTTGCCCATTCTATATTTTCGTTCTATTTTTTTATTGTTATACTTGATTCTAGACTTTCTGATTGATTATGAAATCTCAACTTGTTGTAACCCAGTTTATAACCGCATTTACTAGGTTTCCATTGGAGACATTTGTTATGGTACATACAAGCATATAAGTGTGTGTGTGTGTGTATTATATTTGTTGGAATACACTGAATGTCATTAATGTAGTTGAATTCTAACAAAGAATTAATTTTTTTGGGTGAGGATTGAGAACCTATGAAATTTATTTCTCCTGAAAAAAAAAACAAATAAACAAAGAAATTCAGGTTCTTCCCAAACAATTCGTTTGTTAGTCTATTCTTTCTCGCATTCACCCGCATTTTAAGGCTTATTTATTTTACAAATTCGTCAAAATCCCCATTCACATTCCTACATAGTAAAAATGATTGATTTCTGTTAACATAATAATACATAACCGTTTTAGTTCACAAGCTATGCTATACTATTACATACATATTTAACTTTATAATTTAACATAAATTATTATATCATGTCGTGAAAATGAATTATTTATTATTTTTATTCTGTGGTAAACCATTTTTACTATTAACATTAATGTTAATCGATTTTTGACGGTGTTTCAGCTTTCTCTGCCATTTTACAGTCTGAAGAAGAAAATTTGATATTTTTGCTATATATATTTACAATAACAATCTTTCTTATATTTTACGTTATACTGTTTTAGATGAATTTGGTGTAACGTGTTAATCGGAAAAACTCATTGTGGCTTTTTTGAACAAACAAAAAGAACCCTTTTTATTTCTTGTGATCTAAAAAAAGAACCTTTTTATTTTTATGATCTACAAAGAAAAATGCTGGATAATTTTGTTTTCCTAGTTTGGATGTCAACCAAATGAAAGAGTGAAACCAACTATCACCATTAAACCCAAAAAAATAATAAGAATGACTAAATATATTAAATTGCATAACAACCAAATAGTTTCCCAAAAAAATTATTTATGTGTATTGTTTATTAATCTAGACTTGTTTCAATTCAAAATACTCTATTCATTTTCGCTAAAATGATTGTTCTTGATTATTCGAAAGATTTCATTCGTTCTTTTAAATTAAAATTAATTTATTTACTTCACAAAACAATATAAATAACTCTTGCTTTTAGAAAAATCAAACTATATCAATAATATTTGATAATAATTTTTTGTCTCTGAAATAATTATAATTATTTTTTCATTATTTAATATATAACATCCAATCCTCTTGACGACAATGACAATTCCAAACATGTACCCAAAACAAGGCAATATTTTAGAATTGCCATGTCAATCCCAAGATAATTATCGTCGTCGTCGTCGCCATCAATATTCCACGCCGTACTCGCCCTACAGCTCATCACTAATACAAAACAATTTCCCTAGCCATGAAATAATCGAACTCATAATAAACACAAATATACCAACTCACACACGCACAACAATTCAAAATATGTTGAGCATGGATATACATGAATTGATAAAGCCAGCCAACAAAAGTAGGAAAAAGATACCGAGAGCTGTAAACCCTTTCGTAATCTTTAGAAAGAATCTAAACGCGAGAAGGGCAAACGAAAGAGGGCCTGATGAATCTCCAAAATTAAAAATTGTCTCTAATGAAGCAGGCACTCTCTGGAGAAGCTGCTCTGAGTTTGAAAAACATCTTTATGAATCATTAGCAACTTGTGCTAAAGAGGTTCACAGAATCATGTACCCCGGATACTCTTATAAACCCAACAGAAAACCAAAAGGTCAAAATAAAAGTCGGAATCCAAATCAAAATCCAAATCAAAATCCAAATCAAAATCCAAATCCAAATCCAAATCCAAATCAAAATCCAAATCAAAATCCAAATCAAAATCCAAATCCAAATCCAAATCAAAATCCAAATCAAAATCAAAATCAAAATCAAAATCCAAATCCAAATCCAAATCCAAATCCAAATCAAAATCAAAATCCAAATCCAAATCCAAATCAAAATCAAAATCAAAATCAAAATAAAAATCAAAATCAAAATCAAAATCAAAATCAACAAAAAAATAATAATGATATCATCAGTATTGATGATAAATTTATTTATAAATTTTATAATAACAACATATATAAAAATAATAATACGAATCACCTGTGCTTCTACCACTACCATCAACCATTATCTCCGCCAATGTCTCCACCCCAAAAGATAGCAACACCACTCGAAATAACCATCAAAAACACGAGCACTTCCTATGATATGCTAATCATCAAACAATTTTCCATATAATTTTCTATTTATGTCTTAATATAAAAATTAAGTTAAATCTGTTGTATGATAAAATTATTTTTTAAAAGAATAATTAAAGGCTTATTATGTATGCTTTTTTGCAAATTATAAATTTCAATATTAAAATAAAATAAAAATAACACCTTGATCAAAATATCAAAATGATATTCTGTATTAATGGTATCATAATAGTATATACAATGTTATTAAAATAATTTATATAGGTAATAGTATTTATTCTTTTAACCCAAATTTCTCAAATGTAAAGAACTGGAAGTTATGTTTAACTTTAGTTCCAATGAACACAGTAAATCCAAAGAGCTTTATAAAATCATCTAAATCAAACTAATGATCCTAAAAATTTTAATTGGATAAAAATCCTGATTCAACCTTCTTATATTAATCCATCCCAAGTTAAAAGAACATTTAAAAGAGCATTTTTCAGTAATTAATAATTTTTATTTATGGGAAAAAATAGAAAAGATGATTTTTGAATATTTAACTATTTATTTAATCATCACTAAATACAGATGGTAAATATGTTCCTTGCTAAGATTTTCACTACACATAATTGATATCACTAATTTTTTTACATACAGTATGTTAAATAATAATAATAATAAAAGACCAAAATCACCATTTATGCAACAGCAATAAAAACAAACATATAAAGAACCAACTATGGCAAAAGTGAATTTAAAGATAAAAAAGAACATCCATTAAAAAGATATTGTTATGATGATGTGTTTCTATGCTATTAAAGACAGCATTACTTTTTCACTTCAAAATTGAGATTATTTTTCAATATTGCTTTAAGACTTGATAGGATGACAGAGAATGTATAAAATATTCTAAACTTTCATACGGTCATTACTTTATGGTTAACAAGTTTTAGTGAGATTCATAAAAATCGAATTTATAAAATTTCAATTAAAAAAGCCAAAATATCTATTATTTATGAAAGTAATGCATATTTTTGAAAAAAGAAACATATTACTATCAATGACTTCTTCAATGCTTTATATTATAAAAGGATTATAAATAACAATATTTATTTCGTAACAATGAGCGGCAGACATAAGGTTTTTGAATAATATAATAGATTATTTCATTCATTCATTCATTCATTTTTATCAATTATTTATAACATATTAACTGTGAAAGTATGATTGATTATATTTATTAAATTAATACGATTCTTTTTTTTCAATTTATTATTAAAATGTACGTAAATTATAAACCCGAATTTATCTATTACTATTACTATTACTATGGTTAAACAAGACCCGGGTCTGGTTAAACATAATGCGTGTACTGCGCCACATATTCTGAAATCCAGGGTTGCTAAGTAGCAAAGTCAAAAAATTTGTAAAAACATAAATATATCAACACCGTGTTATTATTATTCAATGTTCTGTGTAATATTGGAAGTTGACCATTTAATAGTGACAATTTACTAAATTTCAAACTTGCTTCTATCATGTATCATGAATTAAACATTTAGCCGATATCTCTGCAACAACGAATTAAACGTCTAGCCGATATCTCTGCAACAACAATACACTACAGTGCGTGTCACAGAATGCATCCAAAATAATTGGTCTTTAAAATTGACATGAGCTAAATTTTCATGTAACTTTTGAACTATGGAATTTTTAAATAAGTTCAGTGCAACAGGAGTCATGTCTTGAATCTTGTATTATCAGTCAGTCGCAGGACATTGCAGATCTACATGGAGTCAATTGTAACTCGTTAATACTAACACATAATTTTATATGAAAATGGATCATAAAAAATAAATAAAAATATGAAAAAACTTTATTTTTGCCAGGGTAAACAAATACCACTAAGCGATAATCTTGAAATTGGACTGTTCTATAAGTTCTGTAATAATAAATTAAACAATTGGATAACATGCACAATTTTAATCTTTGGACTCGATGTTTTTACATAATAATAATAAATTCAGTAATTAAGTTCTAATTTCCAAGCTTTAAATATTTTATTTTTTTAAATTACATAATTTGTTTATGGAAAAGTATTAACTTCAAATTTTTTGCTTTTTATGTGAATTCATGGAACAGAACCTGATTATTAACATTAATTAATTGGTAGTTATTTTTAAAGATTAATTATTTTTATACTATTATTGATTTTTTTTACAATGAACATTTTAACTAAATTGATATAATAATATAATATATATATATCACTGGATGAAATAGAAGGTTGTATCAAACAAATTTATTAACTTGGTGATATTTATTTAATATTTTCAAACAAAAATGAATTCGCGTAACAGATTCATTTCAAAGATGGCTATTAACAAAATGGAAATAATTTTAATTGATTTGGTTTTTTTTTGGGGTAATTATTTTTAAAGATAAATTTTCATACTATCATTAATTTTTCATTATATACATTTAGAAACGTAATGATTAAATTAAAAAGGATTTATTTATAATGACATTAGCAGGATCTGACAGAGATGTCATTAATATGTAATATATATAAGTTAAAAAAAAAGAAAATTTTGTTTATTTATGATTATTATTACTTGAGTAATTTTTTTTTTTTTATATGCACACACACATATATATAAATAAATAATAAATAAAAATCCACCTTTCAATATGTTGCTTTGCAATATTCATAGATCTTGTTTAATGTCAAATAGATAGCTATTGAATAATTAACAAATAAATATCTGCCAAATATAATGATTTAGATTTATTTTTATTTATATTTGATAGATAATATTAATAATAAATACATATTATATTATACATTGTAAAAAAACCAAGGTTTGTTATATTCACTTCATTTGTGGTAATTAATTATGTAGCAGTGCTAATAATTCATTATTTCAAATGTAGAGTGATATCTAATTTCATATATTTTTGCAGTTTAATTTCATCATAAATTATAAATCATGTATGAAAATTGTAGGCAACAAATAATATTGTCTTGTCCGTTGCTCATGTTATTTTCTAGTTACGCACACAGTTTCTGGTTACGCACACAGCCTTTGAATCTAACTAAAACGGAAGATTTTGGAATTTTTCATTAATTATTATTGTCTCATCATTATAATTTTTATATATTACCTTTTGAAAATTTTATAACTGATTGTAATGATTGTTTCTTATTCATTGAAAATAAAATTGTCAGATTAGTTGTTATTATGGTGCAATTTCCATTTAAATAATAATAGGCCACTTAACTTTTAAGCATTTCTATTATAGTTTTGACATGATGGTTTCATCAATTAATATTAATATTATTTTGAAAATTTGTCCGTGTAATTTTAAAATTCTAAATAAATTAAAATTAATAATCTTATAAAATAACTGCAAATCAGTCCCTTATAATTAAAAGCAAAATTTTTCTAACAAAACCTTCCAAGTGGTTATAGACGACTTTGCAGGGAACAACTTTTGCTGCTGAATTTGCTTTAGTCTGCATACTAGTTGAGCAATAATCTTAAAACAAGTTGTAAAGAAAAGAAACACTTCTGACCTGATGTAGAATAACCAATATTTAAGCTAGCCTTTTCTTTTAATTGTTGTTAAAAGGTCCTAGTCTGGCTCTAAAAATTTTATTGTGGTTGAAAATCGCTTGCCAATATGAAAAACGGGAGTTTTTTTTTTTT
>CAUDNR010000613.1:53577-69954 GCA_958430865.1 Entrophospora sp. SA101
GAATTATATAAAGGCGGTGACCTTTTCCATTTTCCATTAATCGAATCTATAGTGAGGCGGTCACATTTTTTTTTTTTTAAAGTACTTTCGAATCATAGTGTTGGCGGTCATATTCAATAGAGTTTTCCCGGTCCTATTTCGGTAGAGTTTCGCATTTGGGGGTTTTGTCAATCATCAGAGTTTTGACAAGGTATATACTAATTGTTCATTAGAGTTTCAACAGAGTTTTAACAGTCACTAAGAGGTTTTGGCAAGCAACCTTAGTTGCAACCCAAAAAAAATCAACATCTAATGCAACTGCTGAAACAATTCTGTCACATAATTAAAAATCAATGATAATAATAATAATATTCTTCCTGACATGTACTATTAGTATTAGTATGGATATTAATATATATTAATATGTATGATGAATCATCAGTTTTATAAAAATGGTTTTTATTAAAAAAAATTAATGTTAGTAATAAAAGATAATTAATAATATTTTTTTTTTATTTAGAAATAATCAACAATAGTAGTAGTAATTATTTTATTTAAAAATAAATAAACATCATTTTTGCAGTTATGTGATTCCATTTTTGATACTAAGCCATCATAATTATAGTTGCAGACAGTTTCAGGGGTTCAGAGGCTTCAGGAAAGGTTGCAACTCGGGCTTTAAAATTTGCAGCTGCAGAAATGTCAGACACTAATTTTATTAATTCTTACAATGACAATTAAAAAAAAATTTAAAGACGAACAAAAAATTAATACACAAGTTTGAGTAATTGTACTTGAGGAAATTAAAGTTTGATTGTTTATTAGAAAAACAGAAATTTAATCAAGCAACTGATCAATCTATTAATAGATCAATTTCTAGATACTGTCACCGATTAAATTTGGGAGAGTGTATTTTAATTGGTGATAACATAAAATATTATTATTTTATTTATTTAGTTTATTTAGTCGAAACTAATTAACTTGTTATCAAGTTTTCCTTAATCGAAACTAATTAACTTGTTAGAAAGTTACTTTTACATTAGGTCGAAATCAAGTTCTTTATATACATGTTCATTTACATATTAGCCCGTATTGCGCGTTTTCGCTCACTTTGTACCTGGGCGAATCCGCACGTTTTGAGCGATTCCGCCCATTCCGGGAGAATCTCTTAATTCCAGGAAATTTAAATTTTATTTCTATTTTTATTTTTATTTTTATCTATTATTATATGGGCATACCCGAAACAAAACAAAAAATCTGAGCATTTGTACTACTAAACGGTTTATGTTTAAACTTTTTTATTATTCGATAGCTTCCGGTGGTGTTAGAATAGGTAATTGAATGATTCAAGAGTATCCATGCACCAGATAAGGGATTATGGAACCCAAGAATTACAGCACTACTTGGAAGAAAGAACAATGTGAGAAAATTGCACCTCATGTATTTAAATTAGTCGATATTCACAGCACTCGAAGATTATCTAACGAAAGAGAAAATTATCTATGAAGTTTATCAAGAAGAAAGGAAAACAATAAACACTAGAAAAAGAAAGCATAATGAAAGTGAGAAATTACCCAATAAAGTGAAAATCTTTGAAAGAAGAATAAAACCTACAATTATTATTACATAATTGGAGAGGCCTTTTTTCAAGATAAATAAGTAAATTATATATGGGACATGCTGCAACAAAACCAGACAAAGTGAACATTTGACATCATTCAGGAATCAGGCTTAAGATTCTATCTTTTAATCATTCAATATAATACAAGATAATCGCAGTAATCAAGCCAAAATAACCTACAATTCACTTTTTATTTTTTTTATCTTACACTCTCTACTGCTTTAATTATTGAATTTTTTTTTTGTTTTTTTTTTTTTTTGAAATAATAATAATAAATACACTTTTAGATTTGCCATGAGAGTATAGGAGTAGAACTTGTGATTTTTGCTCTAATTACAATGAAAATAATGGATGTGCTAATCTAATAAAAACTCATCATGAGATGACCAATAAGTTAATTGCAGCTGATGTAATCTGCAAAAATTATAAAGAAAAATTTGAGAATGATGAATTGCCCAAGTGTGAAAAATGTGGCAAATTGCAGACAAAACTGACTTGGATTTGTTTAGTGGTAAGTATACTATACTTGCAACTGTAGGGAAATGGCAAAGGAGGAAGAACTTCCTAATTTACCTAATCAAAGGGAAAGCATGACTACTTTTTATGAGTGACAAATAAACAGGTTACAAGAAGAATTGGCCACAGCTGAGAAAGCATTAGAAATCGAAAGAGAAGAAATAGTCAAATTTCAAGAGAAGTCTGAAGAGTGAAGTAAAAGACAGAAGAAAGAGTTATTGGATAAGATAAAGGGTTTAGAAGAAAAAATTATGCAACTAGAAGAGGAAAACAAGAAGCTAAAAGAGGAAAAGAATGGTCAAATTGCTCAAATTAAGTTAAAGAAACTAAGAAATGATCTTGATTGAAAATAAGAAAATAATTTAAAGAATATTCTGTATAAATTGAAATTCATTTCAACTATAAAGAAAAATGGTAGTTATTTTCCTTTTAAAGATTTTTGCTTTTTATTAGGTAATAATGCATCATTGTGATGCTTTCTTTTTCCAACACTTATTATTTTTCTTTCTGCTTGGTAAATTTCATAAGTAATCCTTTCTTTTTTTAGATAAGTTTCCAGTATCTGAGTATCATTTATTTTGAAAATGTAAGGAGCAATTTTTTCACCTTGTTCCTTTTTCAAAATACTTCTAATGGTACTGTAATTCTTGGGTTCCATGGTAGACCTAATGTAAATTAACTTCATATTAACTATTTTTATATAGAGATAATTCTATATATTAAGATAAAAAAATGGGATATCATAAAACTGATAATTATAATCACATTACAAATAACTAAATTTTGATCCCTGAAATTCTTGGTAATACCAATGTTCACTTTGTCTGATTTTGTTGCAGCATGCCCTTATATCTTTTCTTTAGCAATATATTTATTACAAATACTATAGCTGCAAATCATAGTCAAATAGACTTACTATCAACATTTTCTTCTCCCTTCACATGTGTGTTTATTGGGATATGGCTCTTATATTCTACTGCTTGTCTTTCAAAGTCTTTGTTTTTAAAGAATTAACCCTTATCTTAATATGATAAATATTTGGAGCTTGGATATGATAACATAATTTTTTCATCATACTGGATTTATTTCTGGCTGAGGCAAGTAAATAATGATTATTATCTATGTAAATTTCAAAATCAGGATGGATCTTTAATTATCAATTTAAGTTGATTTTTTGCAAACACTAAATTTTGTTTGTGTTGGCAAAACTTTCTCTTTTTGGTTCACCTCTTTTAGTGCTACCAAGTGGTTGCATCTATTTTACCCTTCCATACACCATTAATAATAACTAATTCACTGATTTAATCTTCTTTCAAACATCACAATAATAACAACTTTCAGTAAAGGAAAGAAAAGGATTAACATTATACCTTTTGGGATTATTATAAAAGTTTGGGTCAGTTAACTTACTGGTTTTTAAATGTTCTAATATCTTAATATATTCATTTTCTTCAGTTTTCGGAATTAATTTATAACCAGCAGGGCTAAAGCAAAGCACTTCCTTCAAATGGAATGCTATTTCTTTTATCACTAGAAAATTCATAATAATAGAACATTCATGGTTTCAAGGACTGCAAACGCTCATCTATACTTACTTAATCTGTTGCTCAGAATGTAGTACATTGGCATTTTGAACTCAATCATAACTATTACAATATTGCATTTTGCCTTCCACAACTGATCCACAACTTTCCCTTGCTCTTTTGCCAATTTGTATTCTTGTTATAATAATTTCTTTTTAATTTTGCTTTTGCCAGATTATCTTTATATACTTGGTATTTGATAAATTAATTAATTTATTAGGTATATAATTATTAAATGATATTTAATCAATTAAATTAATTATGACTATTTAAGATAACAATACCACATAATATTCGGAGAATTCACTGTAATTTATTGATTATGGGAAATCAATTTCACATCTAATAATACACAGTGAATCTCGACTCGGTGGATATTTACCAAGAAATATATTTAATTAATTTATAAGAAATTATTAGTACAGCAATATCCAAACAAAAAAATTTAGAAGGATTTTTTATTTACAATTAGCATTTCATAATTATATATTTGTTTAAGTATTTATGCAGAATATTCAAGCCAAAGAAAAATTAGATACAATCAATTATATAGCTATTTATATGTTTAAAAATTATGCAAAAGAAAAAGGTTTACTGCTTAGATATGCTTTCCAACAATACTTTCATGAGTTGATTTATAAGCTTCCCAAAATGTTAAAAACCATTCAGTAAGAAAACCTTCTGGAACATCTAACGGCAACGATAAGTCTGGAAGTTGTTTATAATTAGTTAGTGGTGAGTCATTATCTTGATGATTTCGACCCTGACCTTTATTACTATCCTTTTGTTGTGGTGAAAATTTATCATCATGATCAATATTTTGTTGATTTTGATTATGATCCATGTTCATAATTCTTGTTCGAGATAAAGGAGCAGAAGATGTTAATGTTGGTGATGTAGATGATGAAATCGAAGGTGAAGAAGTAGAAAAATATAATTGTCTAACATCCACATTACCATCATCACTATTTTCGTTGTTATTGTTATCTGAATCAAACTCACACTTGATATTTAATAAATCCTTTTCTTCTTCCATCTTAATATCATTATTATCATCGAGATATTGTTGATTCTCATGCTCAGAAAAACCAGATTTCAAATTTAAACCAAACAAATCATCAAGATCAGACGTTTTTAGACAACCATTATTGTTAATTCTAGTGTTAACATAACTATTGTTTCCGAGGGAAGAAAAAGTCAACTTGTTAAAATTTGAATTATCAAATTCTTGATTAATCATTGTCGCTGTTGTTGAGAATTCCCGAGTATTGTTATCAAGATTATTATTACTAGTTGTAGTAGTTGGTGTAATAGTTGTTGTAGTTGACGGTAATGATGGTGTATAGTTATCAGATACGGTGGTGGTGTTGGTGTTTTTGTTAATATTATTTGAGGCAGGTCCATTGGGAAAATTGTGAGCTAACCAAGGCGGAGGCCAATTTTCTAGATTTTTTTCGTTGTAATAAGTTCTTGCAGAATCTTCACAGTCATTTTTTTTCATAAAATCATAAACAAAAGCTTCCATTAAGCGTAAAGTTCTTTTACGAAATTCTTCTAGCTCAAATTGTCTTGATGGTGACGACATATTAATAGCAAGCAAGTGAACGAGTGTATTGATTGATTAATTGAGTGGGTGAATTAATATGAATTTAAGAGTGAGTGAATGTGTTGTATTTAATTGTTTTGTGATTATTAATTTGTAATGATTATTAATTGATTTGGAGGAAATTGTAAAAAAAAAAAAAGGGAAAAATTCGTAGTAATAAATCTATTTATGCACAGTATGTATAATGACTAATAATATAATGAACGTGATTAAAAGTGATTACATATTAAATTTTGTATTTAGCTTGGTAATATTATTATGTCATTATGATTAATTTAATCTTGGAATCTTCCAGATTCTATAATTTACTTGCCAATATCAAATATTTGGTTATAAACAATATTTATCATTATCATCGTTAAGTACTTGATTATTATCATCGTTAAATACTTGATTATTAGCATCACTATTGTTGTTGTTGTTGTTAATTGGAATCTCCCATCTCTTAGATGCTCGCCATAATTTTAGATGTGAAATCGATGAAATTATAAATTGTATTATCATCAACCAGCCAAGCATTACGCTAATGCAATAGGCTTCACAAAGTACCCTATTAAAAAAAACTACATACTTTTGACCATTAAATCCAACACCTATACATTCTATATCAAGTCTTTTAAATAATGGAAATACATTTGTAAGTCCTTGGGGGGGAAATGAAAAAAAAATTAAGAATTGTTTAAAAGATAAAAATCGAGAAAAATCTAGAAACATTGAAAAATTACCAGCTGCAGACCATAAATAAAAAAGTGCTCTAAAAAATCATTTTAAAGATTGTTAGATAAATAATATAAATAAAATAATAATTATTAATAAAACAAACAATTGTAGCATACATGTCATTGAATATGTCAGACTGATATGGTCCACTTAACCATCGAAATTTGAATCTTAGATAGAAATATACTATTTAATTAAAAATAATAATATGTTAGCAAAAAAATATTATTAAAAAATAACGTTAATAGAAATATTGTCCTCTTACATATGTCAATTAGCGTTATTGCCAGCAATAAATGATAAAATAATTTCAATCCATATATTTGAACTCTAGAAATTATAATAATTAATTAAATTAAAAAATTAGCAAGCAACAATTAAATATTAATAAATTAGCAACGATTAAATACATTAATAAATATTTTTAAAACATACACTTCTATTGAGAAATAATAGTCGAATATTGTTCTATCTTGATTAAAGCCCACAAATGTAATCAATTGGATTATTTCTAGAAATAAATAAAAATATTTAATAAAATATTTGTTGTTTGTTTGATTTATTCTTTGTAATTTTTCACGGAATTTACCCAGAAAAATAATTAATACTGTATTTAGTAATTGGAAAAGTCTTTGGCGTCTGAAAAATAATTTTCTTTCGTCAATTTCCACCATTTCTTCTAATTTTTTATATTTTCATCAAGAAAATAAAAATTTCTTCTCAAATCAATTTTATTTTTCCCTTCCGAACAATTCAATGAACTATTCATATTTATAAAGTTTTACAATGTTTTCCATTTGTTTCCAGACTTTAATTTTTAAAGTTAGCTTAAATTAACCGTGTTTCAGTATGCCCCATTAATGAACCAATAATAACAATTATAATGTCACAAAGAAATTTCTGGGATCAAATTCCTAAAAAGGATTATTGCATTTTTCCTTTATTATTGTCGCCGAAATCAGTATAGGAAATTGCGTGCTCGGGTTTGTGTTACATAATAATAATAAATAAATGCAAATTTTTGTTGATTCTTCCTTTTTTTAAGCATAATGAACATTTCATTTATCACAGTGACTTTGAACAAAAATCAAATAGTGCATACTGCAACTAAACCAGACAAAGTAATATCGGAATTTCAGGAATCAAAAATTTGTAATGTGATTATTAAATCTCGCATTTGTTATCTTTTGTTTTTCTTTGATATATAGAATTATCTTTATGTAAAAATAGTTAATATAAAACTAATTTATATCAGATCTACCATAGTGCCCAAAGAACAAGGTGAAAAAATTGCTCCTTGTGTTTTTCACAATAAATGATACTCAGATACTGGAAGCTTGTCTAAGGAATGAAAGGATTACTTATGAAATTTACCAAGAAGAAAGAAAAATAATAAACATTAGGAGAAGGAAACAGAATGAAGGTGTGCTATTACCAAAACAAAAAGCAGAAATCTTTGGAAAAAGTAAAATAAAATGCAATGAATCTTATTATTACATATTTATCTATCTATTTTTTCTTTTTAGTCCTTTTAGCAACATAAATCATAATTTTAGTATGTTGTTTATATTAAAATTCTTGCTAAATAAAATTCAAATCATTTATTTTCTTATGAGTTTTTAAATTGAAGTGTTCCTAATGTAGGCTTACACCAATTATGATTGGTGGATTCTACATCATCTCTTTTTTGATTAATATCATTATAGAAATTTCCTATTTCATATTCATATTTCTCCTGGAGATTTTCAATAAAAATTGTTAGTCACTTTTAAGAATCAGTTATTATCAAATCAATAATAATATATATGAAAATATTGCACTTAAACATACTGCAAATTGTCAATTGTATCCATAAATTGTCCACAACTATACATTTGAATGACTTGAATTAACAAATTATATATATCTTCTGCTTTCATTTCACCTTTTGTTGGGGGGATTTTTCCAATTGGTATTGTTACCGGAGTTAGATTTTGACGCAGATCTTTTGGTCGAATCGTCATTAATCTCTACTAAATAAAGTTAAATAAATATGAATGTGCTACGGATTGATTAATAATAATAATAATACGCGAATTCAGATGATAATAAATAATTATACACGTTATTGATAAATAAAAATAGAAATAATAAAAATAAAAATAATAAAAATAAAATAAATAATAGATAAAAATAAAAATAAAAATAGAAATAAAATTTAAATTTCCTGGAATTAAGAGATTCTCCCGGAATGGGCGGAATCGCTCAAAACGTGCGGATTCGCCCAGGTACAAAGTGAGCGAAAACGCGCAATACGGGCTAATATGTAAATGAACATGTATATAAAGAACTTGATTTCGACCTAATGTAAAAGTAACTTTCTAACAAGTTAATTAGTTTCGATTAAGGAAAACTTGATAACAAGTTAATTAGTTTCGACTAAATAAACTAAATAAATAAAATAATAATATTTTATGTTATCACCAATTAAAATACACTCTCCCAAATTTAATCGGTGACAGTATCTAGAAATTGATCTATTAATAGATTGATCAGTTGCTTGATTAAATTTCTGTTTTTCTAATAAACAATCAAACTTTAATTTCCTCAAGTACAATTACTCAAACTTGTGTATTAATTTTTTGTTCGTCTTTAAATTTTTTTTTAATTGTCATTGTAAGAATTAATAAAATTAGTGTCTGACATTTCTGCAGCTGCAAATTTTAAAGCCCGAGTTGCAACCTTTCCTGAAGCCTCTGAACCCCTGAAACTGTCTGCAACTATAATTATGATGGCTTAGTATCAAAAATGGAATCACATAACTGCAAAAATGATGTTTATTTATTTTTAAATAAAATAATTACTACTACTATTGTTGATTATTTCTAAATAAAAAAAAAATATTATTAATTATCTTTTATTACTAACATTAATTTTTTTTAATAAAAACCATTTTTATAAAACTGATGATTCATCATACATATTAATATATATTAATATCCATACTAATACTAATAGTACATGTCAGGAAGAATATTATTATTATTATCATTGATTTTTAATTATGTGACAGAATTGTTTCAGCAGTTGCATTAGATGTTGATTTTTTTTGGGTTGCAACTAAGGTTGCTTGCCAAAACCTCTTAGTGACTGTTAAAACTCTGTTGAAACTCTAATGAACAATTAGTATATACCTTGTCAAAACTCTGATGATTGACAAAACCCCCAAATGCGAAACTTGTCGAAACTTTAATAAACAATTATTATGTAACCTGTCAAAACTCTGTCGATTGATTTCTGAAGTTTCGCCCACAACTTTAGCTGATGATCTCATCAAAAAAAAAAATGATAATTATAGTAATACATTCCATATTCCTATTTCAAAAAACCAAGAGAAATGACAGCATAGATATTTTGACTAATAAGGAAGAATTATTTTTATACAACTACACTGAACAAACACAATTTCTTTATTATTTGATCTTTGATCATAATTTTTATATTCAAATTCTTGAATGTAAATGTTTAAGTAGGAACAAAAAATGTTTTTTCCTTTTCACCAGTAATATTTAACTTTAATTCCTTTGGTGAATTCTCTATTACCATATATAAAATTTAATATATCATGATGACAAGTTAATGAAGAAGGAAGGTATGACACAAGAAATAATCAATTGACAAGTTTTATTTCAGAATTTATTTTATTTATTCCATTAGTTTTTTCTAAAAAGAAATATTTTATTAAATACAAATAAAATAATAAATGAATTATTATAAATTATTAAATATATCATTTACCTTCTTTTTTCCCTACAAATCCAAAGAGATGTATATAAATAAAATTTTAATGCTTGAATTAAATCGATAAATGTCTAATAATAGCAATAAAATTTAATATAAAATACAAAACGGTATACATATACATATACATTATATATATATATAAATTAAAGATTATTATCGAATGAATACTCAAGAAACAAATGTTTGATTATTGTTAATAAAACTCCTGTAAAAATCCTTTTGTGTGAGAGAGAAGAGAGAAAAACATAATTATTCTTAAATGTGATGAAATTTTATTGCAATTATCAGATCTATGAATTTCTCCTATTCCTTCTTCTTTCCATAACTTTAAGTCTTGATTTTGCATCTTCTGACGACACAGGTTTATAGTATAGATGAGGAGTAGCTTTTGTTTTTGAAAATAGTGAATCTAATGACACTATCTTTATGTTAGGAACAGTTCCTTATTAATATTAAAATTTCAATTAGACAAGAAAATCAATCATTGATAAATTCAATTTCATATTCCCAAAAAAATTTTTTGCATTTACCACTATTTCCATTAGGTTTTTTTCTTTCAGATCTTTGTATATCGCGTGAATTTGATAAATTCGAATTCGAATTCGAATTTGGATTTGTGTTTGATGCTTTATTTTCTTCTTCTGCAATCAATTCCTCTGCCTTTTCAAAATCTATAAATTCTAACATAAGTTTTCTGCCAGTTTCAGGTGGAAAAACAACATCCCAGAGTGATTGATGTGCCAATTTTGCTGAATCAATTGAATCATACTACATTGATTAATTAATTAAACAAGAATAATAATATTCTTGTTATAAAACTGATTTCCAACTTTAATTTATTATATTTATGTATAAATGAAATCACCTTTACATAACAATGAGATTTAATCTTATCCATCCAAAAAAATACGATTTTGCCATATTGCTCTAAAAGTTCGCGGACTTTTGTATGTGTTAAAGGACGAACAAAATTTTTAATGTATATGGTTGCAGTTGGCTCATGTTCAGAGGGTGGAACTGAAAGGTAATAAAAAAAGAGAAGAATGAAGTCGATTAAACGCCTTTAATAAAAAAAGTTGTTGAATTATACGGTTATTACAAT
This sequence comes from Entrophospora sp. SA101, assembly GCA_958430865.1. NCBI lineage: Eukaryota > Fungi > Glomeromycota > Glomeromycetes > Entrophosporales > Entrophosporaceae > Entrophospora > Entrophospora sp. SA101. The sequence continues at coordinate 64,488 of CAUDNR010000613.1, forward strand.
ACCTTGCATTTCTTGTTTATTTTCTTTATCTTCTTCATGTCCATTATCTTGTTGCATTTCTTGATTCTTTCTTCAGTTGATGACAAAAAAGAACAAGTCAAATTAATGTAACATAAAATTTCCAGAATAATCTATGTAATTTTTTTAATTGAACGCGGTTGTATCTATATACTTCAAACTCAAACATGACATTTGATTTCTGTAGAATCTGTAAAAGGAATAATTCTGAAGGTAAAAAACATTTATATACAAAATTACATCAAGGGAATTTACTCAATATATTAAACAAAGAAATTACGGTAACTATATCTTTTCTTTTCATCATCACGTTTTTAATTAAATAAATCTTTTTACATTGTATTATTTCTTTTGTTTAAAAAAAAGAAATATAAAAAGTACAGGATTTTTTTAAAAGACATTACTATTGTTTATGATGTTAACAAGCAACCTGATTTTTGGTGTTTTTTTTGTGAAGTGAACGTAGAAATAACTTTTAAAAATGTTGACGAAAAACAAATTATTTGGTTTGTACTATTGATTCTTTTTCCCAAAACAAACAATAAAAAATCTTGATTATTTTAATATGGTTTTTTTATTATGTAGTGAACACATATTTGAACATATAGTAACAAAAAATCATCATGATAATGTTATCAAGTATTTTAAAGATCAAAAAGCAGATTGTAAATTAATTAATAATTTTATACTGAAAAAAGATGAAATTGACAAGGTAAATTAATAATATTAATATTATTAATAATAAATTGGTTTATCTTATTATATTATATTGTAAATTAAACAGTTTCGAAGGAGATCAAAAGAGTTACAAAAGAAAAATCAGTTAAAAAAGGAAGAAAGGGAATTAAAATCCAATGTAAATCAAGAATCCAATAATATTAGCGTAAATTTACCAAGTAGCTTTGAAAACCTTGCGGCATCTCGCCCTGAAAATCAGTCTCTTTCTATGTCAAATATTCAAGATTTACCGGTATGATTATTTTTATAATTATGATGATAATTAGATGTATAAACGCTTTTGTAATATTATATATTTATATATTTAGATTTCTATTTTGGATAAAAATGATAAAATGGAAATAAAATTTGAAAATTTTAATAATAATAATTCAACAGTTAAACCAATAATTAATAACAAATTAAATATTAATGAAGAAAAAAAAAAAAAGAGAGATCGTTCAAATATATTAGATGAAGATGATGATGATGGTGGTGGTGGAGAAAGAAAGAGAAGAACAAGATCAACTGATGATATTTTTGTACAAAGTAATTATAATAATAGGTGATAAATATTATTTATTTATATTTGTATTTACACTTTTTATTTCTCTTTTGTTTAGAATTAACACGTATAAAAGTCCCGCCTCTTAAACCTGGTGAAGGAAATGTGTTTGAAGAAGGATCTGGTAAAGATATAGACATATTGTTTATTCTTATTTTTACTCTTACTCCACTTCTTTTTTTAACAAATTATTAATGATGATCCTTTATTAAAATTAGTCCCACCTTGGTTACAAGATGATGATGATATGAAGTTTAGTGGTAACACAAATAAAACTGAAATAGGACCATCATTAGATGCATTCTTAGCAGCCAAAAAGCTTGAAAAGAAGAAAAAACTAAATCCAAATAGAGTTGGTGCTAATTTTGATAGAGGTTTGTTTAACCTTTTTTTTTTTTTTTTGAATTTTATTTTGAAATTTTTTTTTACCATGCATTAATATATTTAGAAAGTGCTGTGGGGAAGGATTGGGTGCCAAATTTCGGTAGAGTTTGGAATAATGGTACTAGAAATCGATCTCAAAAGCAATATAAAAAAGAAATGAAATCTATTGAAAAAACAGGAAAGAAACAAAAATAATTAATTGCTGTGATATGAAGATGATTATCGTGACTATTTAAATAATTCAATTGGATTAAAATATATGTAATTTATTTTTCAAAGTGGTATTGGTATGTATGTATTTCTTATAATAATATTTTAACTTTATATGACTTGAATATTATTAAAAAATTTTCCTTTAAATTCCATTGTAGACCAAGATTGCTCAAATGTGAAATTCTTATTTTTATTTGTGTAAATTAAATTAATTATTATTATTGGTATTTTATATTTTAAATATTTTAATTAAATATAATTGAAACTAAAGAGCTATATAGAATAGATGAATAAATTTTAGGATTGTTCATATCCTAATAACTTTGTTAAAATCTATGCATAACTATTGGTTTACTATCAATTTACGCATTCATCACATAGCGTATAATCCTGAATAATGCTTCAAGATATCAATAGAAACAAGGGCAACTGGTCCCGGACCAATTTTGAGTTAATGTTACACCTATATGCAACGCATCAAACTCATCACAAGGATTAGGAACCATACTCGAATAAAATTTTCGAGAAATCTTAAAAAACAAAATGCAGATCTTTTTTTGTATCAGATTACATGTAACAATAATGTATTTATTTAAGATTTATAATTTGTATATATTTGACCGTCATTGCACTTGTATTTATTATCATGATTGGCATCAACACCGTAAATCTGGAATAGTAGTTGTAGGTGGTAGTGGTAATAATAGTAATGTGGTAATAATGAGGGATCGGGAGAATCAAATCCATCACCTGCATATCATATAAGCAATCTTTCCACTGCATCACAAGTATGGTATCTGAGAGTAGGTTGATTAACCTTGATGAAGCCAAATTGGTTTATGGTGTTATTTATTCTTTAAGAAATTTTGTTAAGAAACTTCTGGAAGGTGGATTGGAAAACAACAATAAATAATAATATAGTTACAATTATATTTTACAATTATTATAATGATAATGATCATCTTATATCCAATATTCACATATTTTTTATGGTTATTAGTCAAAACGGATTTTTATCTTATTGTACATTATTTATGAAGCTCCAACAGGTCTAAAATTTGCGACAAATTTATGTGAATTTTTATGTAAAATTTATTGTCAAAAATCCTTTATCTCCAGCTGAACATCCACAGGGTGAAGGTGTTAACAATTAATATTTTAAAGCTGCTGTTGATAAATTAATTTACATTTAATTTTATTTTTCATTTTTTTTTGTGCATTTCGAATTTAGATTCAGTTTTATTTTCTAATTCTTTAATAAAAAAAATGAAAAAGGTTTTATCATATTGCATTTCAATTATTTTATATAAATAACAAAACCAGACAAAGTGAACATAACATCACAAAAGAATTGCATTTGGTGACTAGCTATAGTAACCCCAATAGACAGTATTTTATTTTCATTTCTTGCTCCATATTCCTCCATACAATTCATGCTATGCTAAGCTTAAAATCTTATTTTCATTTTGACCCTGACTTAATTGTTCTGGTTTTATCTAGGTTAATTTGATTTGATTTTCTTCAGCTATTATTTAGTCTGGCTGACATTTGGGCTTTTTTAGTTATTTCTATTTTGCTAGTTTCACTTTTGGGGTGGTTATCTTTTTCTTTCTCTAAGAAAGCTAATTGATTTTTCAGGTTAATCGCATCATTCTTTAATTGCTGATTGTTTGCTTGTTACCTCTTTCAGTTTTTTCATAATCATCCTCTAAATGTTTTATTTATTTTCTTATATTTTCCTTATCTTGTTTCAACTTTCATCTTTTTGTTGAATATCCTTGTTTCTTAGTTGATTGGTTTCTTCTAGAATTTCCTGTTTTTTTGCTCTTCATTTAAATTATTTTAATTATTTGGAGATATAGATGAAATAAGGTTTTTAAAAAGATCATTGATATTGAGTTTTGACCAGGGGGGGACAAAAATTTCCTTTTTACATGACAAATCCGAAAAATTCACAGATATCAATCACTTGGTCGCTGAACTGTGTAAATTCTTTTAAGACCTTTCTTTATACACAAAGTTTTTTGTTGCAAAGTTTATATCAATATTAACCTTCAAAATTGGCGTATTTAAGAATTATTTTTTTATTTATAGTCCTTTAATCTTTTTTTTTTAGGTTAACTTTTAATCAATTATATTCATAGATGTTGTCCGAAACTACTTAATATTAATAGTAATTAATTTTAATAGTTACGAAATTGTTTGTACTCTAAAATAAATCAAATGGCATGGTTATTTTATGTTCATAAAAAACATTAAAGCCGAAATGGTTGCCGTAATTATTTTTTTCCATATACAAAAGCAATTTCGGCAAACAACATTTATCCAATCAAACAATACAAACCCCTCTCTAATTTTTCTTACCTTGACTTAGGTAATATCTGTGATCAGTCAAAAATTTATAAAATTGCTTAACTAAATTCTGTAGATATTGTTCGGCATATAGATCCTTTCTGAAATGTTAGTTTAAATCGTTAAAAAAAAGCCTTAGGATACAGGATAATAGTGTAAGTTTATTATTAAAGATTAAATATGATTATACAATGAACATAAGATGATGGATGATATTGATTTCTATTGTTACAATGACAACAACTACATTACTACTAATACTAAGAGAAGATTCTTGTGTTAATCCAAAGCTGAACTCTAACTTCTATTATCCTTATACAAATTTATGCGGTACAGGTCTTGCATATTGTAGCCAGCGATCAGTAACGCGTTGTCATGCAATATAATGATGATATTATAATGTCAAAATAAATATAATAATAGTACATGTCAAAATAAATGAATAGATCCCATTAAAATATCGTTAAACGCATTAGATGTGAAGCTATAATTAGTGATATGAATATTAATGTTAAAATAAATATTGATTTAAAAATTCATAATCAACTCATTAAAATAATTACCATTATTATTACAGTTCACTCTCTCTATAACGGTCCCCTCTATAACGGCCTCCATTCTATAACGCACTGTAAATCAGAAACCAAATTTTTACTATATAAAAACCTTACTATATAACGGTTTTCTTAATTAAATTTCCTATAACGGCCAGCCTCTGAAAATTCTCTCATATGTTTTATATGTTGTCTATAACGGCCGACGATCATGATCTGAGGTAATCATTATCAATTAAGAAATTCAGTGTGTCACACTCAATTATTAATAATTTGAACGCGCTTATTGTCAGTCACAATGCTCCCACTCATTCTATTTCTGAATCAACAAATTTAAACTAATGTAAGAATTTACTTCTTACCGCCAAACACAACAAATTTTTACAACCATGTGATGCCGGGATAATTAACAGCTTCAAGATGAACTACAAAAAACTTTTCTTGCAAAAAAAAATAGTGATTATGAAGAAGAGAGAAATGGTCAAGAATATGAATAAATTTCAATTAAACATGCAATTAAATTTACAGCAAAAGCTTGGAAAAAAGTTACCAGTCAAACTATAGCTAACGGCTGAAAAAAAACTGAGATTTTACCTGATTATGATATTAATTCCAACGAAATTGAAAATATGTCATCAATTTTAAATTCATTGAATGTAAGAGA
>CAUDNR010000613.1:75111-118825 GCA_958430865.1 Entrophospora sp. SA101
TCGGCATCACGTTTGTAGTAATCGTGTTTCTTCTTGTAGTATGCTTCAGCATCGGCATCACGTTTGTAGTAATCGTGTTTCTTCTTGTAGTATGCTTCAGCATCGGCATCACGTTTGTAGTAATCGTGCTTCTTCTTGTAGTATGGTTCGGCGGAACGCTTGGCTAAATCTTCTTCTTCATCTTCATCTTCACTACGTTTGTAGTAATCGTGCTTCTTCTTGTAGTATGCTTCAGCATCGGCATCACGTTTGTAGTAATCGTGCTTCTTCTTGTAGTAGTATGGTTCGGCGGAACGCTTGGCTAAATCTTCTTCATCTTCATCTTCACTACGTTTGTAGTAATCGTGCTTCTTCTTGTAGTATGCATCACGTTTGTAGTAGTGGTGGTATTTCTTCTTGTAGTAGTATGGATCAGCGGAACGTTTGGCGAGATCTAATTAATTTTTTATTTTGTGAAGTAAAAAAATAAATTATTAGAATTGTTTTTTATTGATTGATTGGATTTTTTTGATTGGGTTAAGTAGTAACTTACCTTCTTCTAAATCATCTTCCTCTGGCCTATCAGCTTCAGCAAAGACCAAGGCGATGAACAAGGAAATTAAAAACAAAATATAAAGATTAAATTTCATTTTATATATTTTTTTTTTATATATTTTTTATTTTATTATTATTATTATTATTTTATTGTGAAGAATGAAGAATGAAATTGGGATTTGACGAGAATTTGAGTGTTTATATAGATGTTTTGGTTCCTAAGTATTACTAACGAACTATTATTATTTCTTAATAATTCGTTTAATAAAAAGCCACTACTTACTAATATTTGAATAGTCAAGCTTTAGCAAAGCCTAGGAGTAATTTGTACATAGCCATATCTTTACTATATTTATTAATTATTAATACCGAGAATCAATCCAATTTATTATAATTATAACAATCAGATACATCTCAAGCCACGTTTTTTTAATTAATAGATTTTATATCCGTGTCTTTAAGCCTTCTCCTATCGCATTATTTAACGATTTTATATCAATATCTTTTTAAGCTTTGCGTATTTACGAACAATCGACCATTGTATAGATAATCTGGTTCAAAAAAAACAAAAAACAAAAGCCTTGATTTCTTATGGGAGAGTAAAATTTGTATTCTCGAATTGGCATTTAATTTTAATTTCCTATTATGTTGATTGACATTAAAAAAAAAATTTCTTTTTCAAGGCTATGCAATCAGGCTCAGTAGATCTTTTGATTGTAGTACACGTCTAAAATTAGATCAATTGCGTCATATGTTGTATATAATTATATAATTCGTTAAAAATTTTCAAAAATAGGACTTCACGTGATTTTAGTTTAAAAATTATTTCTTTCTGCCAAATTTAGTTACGATTTAAGAAAAAAAAAATAATTACGAAAAATAAAACATACAGAGCCTCATTATTACCCCAATACTATTTATTTTTTATTTTTAGAGAATTATTTTTCAATCCAAGCCGCCCTTAATATTTGTGGTATTCAAAATTGGAAATCCAATACTGTTTATTTTTATCTTTGGAAATTATTTTTCAATCCAAGCCGCCCTTAATATTTGTGATATTCAAAATTGGAATCGCGTAAATAATATTGAGCAAGTAATAACCAATACTGTTTATTTTTATCTTTGGAAAATTCCTTTTTCAATCCAAGCCGTTCTTAATATTTGTGATATTCAAATTGGAATCGTGTAAATAATATTATTGAGCAAGCAATAATCAATACTGTTTATTTTTATCTTTGGAAAATTATTTTTAAATCCAAGCCGTCATTAATATTTGTGAAATACAAAATTGGAAATCGCGTAAATGACATTATTGAGCCGAATACCGTTTATTTTTATCTTTGGAAAATTATTTTTCGATCCAAGCCATCCTTAATATTTGTGGAATTCAAAATTGGAAATCGCGCAAATGACATTATTGAGCCAAATACTGTTTATTTTATCTTTGGAAAATTATTTTTCAATCCAAGCCATACTTAATATTTGTGATATTCAAAATTGGGATCGCGTAAATAATATTGAGCAAGCAATAATCAATACTGTTTATTTTTATCTTTGGAAAATTATTTTTAAATCCAAGCCGTACTTAATATTTGTGATATTCAAAATTGGAATCGCGTAAATAATATTGAGCAAGCAATAATCAATACTGTTTATTTTTATCTTTGGAAAATTCTTTTTCAATCCAGGCCGTCCTTAATATTTGTGATATTCAAAATTGGAATCGCGTAAATAATATTATTGAGCAAGCAATAGTCAATAATGATAACGAATAGAATAGACGATAAACATTCAATCAACCAATCACCCAACGATTAAAATTGAATTCGAAAAAATTGCTATTTTAAGAAAAGAAAAAACTTGGAAAGATTTTCAAAATAAAGAATAAAAATTCTAAAGTTCAATATTTTTTTTTTTTATTAAAACAACATGTATTTATTAATGCACGCACGATTTTTTATTATAGTGAAAATCTTTTCTATGTCAACAATTCTAGGAAAAAAAAACACTTTACCATTATAAACAGTTGAGCTTTGGCAATTGATGTTTGACACCGGCACTTTCTAAGGTTTTGGCATCATAAGCCGCGAAGAAAATACATATCGTTATTGATTGAATGTAGTGAGTGAAAATAAAACTAAAGATTATATTTATGGATGATACACGGTTAAAGATAGAGATTAATATTTTAGACATTTTGAGGAATTATTCCTAATCACGAAAAAATCAAATTTGCGCTAAATGTCACAAACATTAGCTCACTACTGTCAAAGCAATCATATGCAATTTTTCACTGCAGTGAGACTTGTATTGTAACGGGAGCTAATTATGACAGGAAGGAAAATCTACATTTGGATAGGCACGCACTTTCGTGAAAGGCAACATACGAAAATAACAAAATATTGGAATTAAAACAATTTGCTAAAAGCTGAAAATTTTGCTCGTCCACCCAGTCCTCCAAAGTAGTATAATAGTGATTTAGTTTGACGAACTTTGCTCCGACTTTATGTCCTTCTCGTACTTTCGACCCGAAATAAATAATTTTAACAGTCTCGGGAATTTGATGCTTCCCTAAGTGGGGAGGAGGCAGAGTCAACTGATGTATTCTTCTGAGTGTACAATGTATGTTATATGAGGCCTGGGCACTAGAGAAAATTTAAAAAAAGGTTTATATTTAAGGATTTACTTGTTACTTTTGAACTTTAGAGAAAATATTACTATGCAAAATGCCTATTAATTATATATAAGGAGTGGAATTTCTTTTTTCACGTTATGGTCTTTTTCTATTGTCCAGGATCGATATAATTATAATTCACTTTCATTCAACGTTGGATCAACCAGCACAGTACTATGCTACTAATAATATGTTATGTTATTATGTTATTATTATTATTATTAGTTGATTTCAATGCTCACCAAGGAGGGTGGGTGGGGGTGTCTTAAGACAAGGTAATAGTAATGACCTCCAATCGCGGCACCTAGAGATTTTAAAGAAATTATATTTGATGCTTTCTCTGCATCAGTATATATATTAATGCTGTAAAAAAAGGGCCTTGGGTATGTTTTTATATTTGTAAACATTCAAATATCCAGTAGTTCGATAAATAAATCATAAAACTGCGGAACATTATTGATTTATCATGTGAACGATGCATATTAACACATCCATTCATTAATATATAGTAATAGAGAGTCTGTTTATTTATTTATAAAATCGGGTGCACATAAAAAATAATGATTGTTTATTAAATTGTTGTGCACCAAACTTTTTATGCAAAACGATAGAAAAAATGTCAAAAAACATGAAATCAAAAAAAAAAAAAGGAGGAAGGTTATGTAGGAAGTCGAGATTTCGAAGGATTGGTTTCTCGGTCAATTCTCTTTGTTAAAAGTAATTTCTTTTAAGTGTTAATAAAGGTCACCATTTTATTGAACTTGGTCATAAAAAGTGACACAGTCTTTAAATTTTTCTTCTAAATGGTGATATACTTTAAGCAATTAAGAATAAATTATCATTTGGATGAATTGTTGCAGTGATTCTTGAAGAATCAGATTTAATTTTTTTTCATTTAAATTTTATTTGTTTTATCACAAATGCATGACATAGATTTCCAATTTCTTGAGCGATTTGGTTAATTATCTGGATGTATTATAATGCAAAACTTACATAATATATTATTAATAAATAGTTTTATTAGAGTTATGTTAAAATATATGATAACGTGGCACACACACTTCACACAAATTAAGTGAAAATTAACTAACGCCTTAGGTAACAAGAAAAGGTTGGCGTTGTTTGAGATAAAAAAAGTTTCATGAAAAAAAACCAAGGTTCATATTCTTCTTCATTATCATCATTCAATGACGTTTTCAAGCCATTAATTGTATTCTTCACTCCGACAGAATGATAATCAACTTCATTTTTACAGCCTTCTACATCTTTATTATCATTGTTATCATCACTTTTATTATTATCACCAGCGGATAGAAGATTTTCTTCAGGGATTTTCTCGGATAGTTCATTTTTATTTTTATTATTTTCTGATGCATCGTCGTCGTCGTCGTTGTTGTTGTTGTTGTTTCCGTTGTTGTCGTAGTCGTTGTTGTTGTCGTTGTTGTTTCTGCTGTTGTCGTCGCCGTTGTTGTTGTCGTTGTCGTTATCGTTGTTGTTGTTGTTGTTTATTATTGGAACTGAATGGATATGATGAGGATCATCAAGAGGCATTATAATAGAATTGCCAAAACTATTAAAAGAGTTATCAATGTTAATTGTATTGTCATTATTGTCATTGTTGTTAATGTCACCAATGCTAGAGTCACTAATGTATTGATTACTATTACTAGTGCTGCCCATAGTTTGTTTCATATGGCGTTCATTTATAAGTTCGTGCAATTCAAGCTTATGATACGTTCCACTGCTATGGCTATGATCTGTCGAAGCACTTTGTAAGTACCCGCTCGGATACTCTTGAATAATATTTGGTACAGTGTAATAATGTTGTCTTAGTTCGTCAAGACATTCAACGACAGATTTGATATCAGGTCGATTATTTGGTTCTGGATCCCAACACCTGGTGTACAAACCAAAGTACACTTCAGGTGTTCCATCGACTTTAGTTTCTCTTAGATTATTCAGATGAATATCCCGGACATCTTTAATTGATTCATACGGCGGTTTACAACTTGAAATTTGCCATAACAAAACTCCTAAACTAAAGATGTCCGATTTCTCATCTTTGGGGTATCTGAGATCTGTATATTTTATGTTCCCGTAAACTTGTTTTCTGGATCCTGATAATCCAAAATCCGAAATTTTAATATTGTTATTAACTACAAGAATATTTCGAGCATGCTAAAAACAACAAGAAAACAAAAATGTTTCAATTAACAATATTTATAGCAGTAGTAGTAACGATGATATTAATAATACTGTTGATGCTACTGTTAAAGAAAGAAATCATTAAAAAGTACCAAATCTCGATGAATTATTCCTTCTTGGTGTAATGTTTGTATACCACTAGCAAGCTGATATGCTAAACGTAGTTTGTTTCCCCAATACAATTTATCAGCGTTTACAGACAAATATTCATGGAGCGTCCCGTGGTTGGCGAATTGCAAAACCAATAAATAATTTCTCGAGTCAGGATCTATTTTTATAATTTAAAAAAATAGAATGCACTGTTAATTATTTTTTTATTGATTGGTTCGTAATTGTAAAGAAAAAATTACCTTGTGTTACTCCGTAAATATTCAAAATACTGTCGTCATAATCAACTTGTTTATGTGAACTAAACTAAAAATAGTCACGTGATAAAATAAAGATTATTTTAGTAAGTGATAACAACATTAAATTACAATCTAAAAAAGTCATACTTCGTAAATAAATCGTCTCGAATCAACGTCATCTTTAATTTCTTTCAATGCTACATCTATATCGCTCTTCCATTTAGCTCTATAAATTTTTCCCGAAGCACCTTCATTGATATAAGCAATATCAGAAAATATACTGTAAGGAAAAATAATTGCCTTTTCTTTATCCAACCATTCCTTTAGATCTTTTGAAGGCTCTTGAGGTATTATGTTGTTGCTGTTTTCAGGTGTTAAATTACCAATAGTTGTATTTTCAATATTGTCGTTATTACTGTGGTTATTATTATCATCAATATTATTATCAATGTTATTATTAATATTATTATTATCAGTCTTATTATCATTAATCTCAGTGCTGTCATTACCATTAATATTATTAATATCAGTCTTATTATCATTAATCTCAGTGCTGTTATTATAATTAATATTATTATTATCAGTCTTATTATCATTAATCTCAGTGCTGTTATTACCATTAATATTATTAATATCAGTCTTATTATCATTAATCTCAGTGCTGTTATTACCATTAATATTATTATTATCAGTCTTAATCTCAGTGCTGTTATTACCATTAATATTATTATAATCAGTCTTAATCTCAGTGCTGTTATTACCATTAATATTATTATTATCAGTCTTATTATCACTAATATCAGTGTTGTTATTATTAATGCCGTTGTTATTAAAATTACCAATGGTGCTATCAAGCGTGTTATTATCAGTGTTTCTATTGATATTGTAAACGTTGTTAATATTATTTGCGGGGTTTTTTCTAGAAAATCTCGTTTTAAAAAAATCCACGAAGGCTTTTTTTACCTTCTTGTTCTTCATTATTATTTCAATGCGATTCACATCAAGAAAGAAAGAAAGAAAGAAAGAATAAAGTTTTTTTCGGGATGTTCTGGATTGTTAATTACTTTTTGGTTCATCCAAAACAATAAAAATGACCTTTTAAAGTATCGATAATATTGTGCATATGACATCATGGCATCATGTCACGTTTTGGCATCAGAATAATAAAAAATTTAATTTGGGAATTTCTTATTTTCTTTATTTTCTATCTCTCTTAAATGATTAACGTCTTTAAGTAATCAGGGTATATTTTTAAAGAAATTTCATTTAGGCAATTTCAAATAATAATAATTTGGAATTTCTTTCTCAATTAAAGATAACTAAAAAAAACCATGTGGTCGGTATTCTCACATGATACATAATTATTTTAGTTAGTTTTAATCCAAACCCATATTCCAATTTAAGCAGCAACATGTTATCGCATTACAGCAATACATTGCCATACGATACAATGATGATAATACAATAATAATACAATAATAATACATGTCAAAATAAATAAATTGAAATAGATCCCTGTGCTTTTAATTGTGATATTTTAACAATGTACTTTCACATTGAGTTAATCACGGCGAATCACATTTTCCCAATTAGTATTGTATTTAGGACAGCTTGGACATTATGCATCTTCTTCGTTTGAAGTTTCTTATAGATCGTCTCGCCAGCCTAGTAATAAATAAAAATGCTGGCGCTTTCAAGACCTTGTTTATAAAAAATATATAAAGTTTGGACTCGTGAGTTAATTTGTAAAGAATAATAATTTCTAGAATATTCATTAATTTCTATAACTAAAACGAAGTTTTTTTAATTCGATATTTTTTTACTAAATCACTTCCAAATTCGCAATTCATTTGATTTCTTCAATGGTCAGGTTGGTCACGATGTATTTGACATGATCAAAATATTTTGAAAAAGAATCCTCTTCTAATTAATTGTGTGACACAGAAAATTGACATTAATATCGAAAAATTTATCAGGAGTTAAATAAAAAATATAGTAATAGTAATTCCTAAAGGTTATATTTATTCTAGGCATATATTACGGATATAATTTATAACAATTAATAAGTGATTTAATTTAAAAGATAATGACATATTTATATTAAATATAAAAAAAACTAAGCTTTAGATAAAAAATTTCTTAAAGTTTTTGCCATGTTTAATACAAATTGTAAATCTGTAGATTCCCAAAAAGTTGTTATTGTACTTATTTAAAAAATCTGCAGATAATTTCCAAATTTGTTAGCCTTGAATTTCATACTATATTAATATAATACACAATCACAATTGAATTTATTTGAATGAATTCATATTATTCTTTTTGTGATATTTTCATCTCAAAAAAAAACATTTTATCTAAAAAAATAACATAATAATAATTTGTGTCTGTGTGACGAAAGAATTTTCTACGTAGGAAACGCAGATTTGAGGTACCACGTATTCACCCGTATATGATTTAAAAAAAACATTAGCGTTGGAATCAAAAATCATATTTGAATTCCCTTTTAATGCAGGCAGTCAAAGCTCAGGAAATGTATGTGCTTTTCTATAAAAGGATAGGGTATTCGAGATATTTAAGAGCGAGACTTCACATGACCATCAGATTATGAATACAATTTTAATCCAAAACAATTTATTATTGTTATTATTATGAATTATGATAGCTTTTATTATAGAAAAAATTTTTAATTGCAATTACAAAATTAAATTGTGTGACTCTAAAAATTTTTTTCTAAATGAAATTCTGAAATTGTCGTTATTGGATCAAAGGTCACACTTTCCGGAAAAAAATAGGCTTTTCAACCGAATTTATGCTCAAAAGAGAATACAATCATTTTTTTGTAAAAATGAATGCAATCTATGATAACAAATAAAACCTGGTTTGAATCCGGTTGATGTCTATTGTAATTACTATAATTTCAACTTGATTGACAGTCGCTTGTAATAATTACATTTCGAGAAATTTGTAAGGTTAAGTTTAACGACAATCCGGGAAGAGAAGGAATATGATAAGGTAAGTAATAATTTGAGGACTTTATGACATCAGTTACGTCACATACGAGTGACTAGAGCTGCGAGCACGACTTTAAAATTTAAAGAAACGGGTTATATTTAATGGTTTCCCTACGTCGTGAAACGGATATATTTTTACATTCTAGCATCATAAAATATTAATCAGTTAATTAGTATGTTATCATAACTCTATTTAATGATCTAGTGGAAATAGATGACACACTTGAAGGATCAAAAGAATTTCGTCCATTTTATTAAGCTTGGTCGAGAATGTTTTTAAATGATCATTAAAAATGAACAATTCTTCGGCAATTGAACGTTTATTGTAAAACTTGAGACTTAATCTTTTGGATATTCTGAGAATTATTATTAATTAATACTGCAATCGTATCTTCACTAGGTGTTTTATAACCACCATCAGTATATTTTTTTTTTTCACCATTTATTCAAGTAATCCTGCGTGTACACCTTTTAAATAAAGGATCCATCGAAAGATATTTATAATATATAAATTTCATAACCTGTTGCTTTTAACTAGATGCTTTTAATCATCTTCTCAATAGTTTCATTACCACTGACTGGTTCGACCTTGAGCTAATGGACTGAATAATTGACACAATTCCCAATTAGTAATATATTCACATTTGAGCTTGCTACCATATTCCATTTTATTGTAAGAAAAAATCCGATTATATAATTAGAGTTCATTGAATGAATGGATAAATATTATATTTTCACAGCCACACTTCTATTTTAGAAATATCATACAGACACTCTTTAAATAATAATAAATTATTAATCGAAAGAGTCAGTGTTTCTCTTAGAATTATACCAGATGGATTGATTACTCGATTAAAATTTAAAGCTTAACAAGCTGCCGCATAAACTAGCATTTGAATGGATTGTTGCGATAATTTTTGAAGAATCAAGTTCAATTTTTCATAACTAATCTGGATTCGTCAAAGTTGCTCTTTAGCATATAGATAAAGAGTAACTCTATTTATTAAATTATCAGCAAATGCACGACATAATGTTGAGCAGTTTAGTTAATTACCTTGGTGCATTATAATCCAAAAACTTTAAATACTTTACATATTTTAGAATTAATTAATAAATTATCAATAAATAGTTTATTAATTTATAGAATATTTACATATAGAAATGAAATGAAAAAAACAGGTTTAAAAAAATAAAGTTATAAACAAATAAATGTTTACTAAAAATAAAAAAAAAAATAAAAACATTAATGATCTGCAATAGTAATACAAAAATTAACTTTAAAGAAAAAAGTTTACATAATAACATTTCCGAATTATTTGATTCTTCGTTAATTGAATTATTCATAATCAATTTATCTTCAATAGAATTATTGGCAGTAGCAAATAAATAATATCCACTTTATCAATTTCTGGTCGTCGGTATCTTTATCATCATTGTCATTTTTATTATCAGCAGATGCAAAATTTTCTTCGGGCTTTTGCCAGATAATTTATTTCAGGACAATTTTAAAAAATTAATTATCATTTCATTATTCAGCATCATTATAATCATTGCCATTGCTGTTATGCCGAAGAAAATCAAAGTTATTATTATTATTATATTTGGGAGGAGACGGGATGAACATTGTAATAGAATGTAAAGATGAATTATAGTAAGCATTGTCATTATTAGAATTGTAAAGCTGACTATAAGAATTAACCGTGACGTCATTACTGCCGTTGTTGTTATAGTCACTAATATATTTATCATTCTTACTAGTGCCACCCATCATTTGTTTCATACGCAGATCTCGTCTATTTATAAGTTCGTGCAAATCAAGATAATTGTTAGGATCTATCGAAGCATTTTGTAAGTGTTCATTCGTAGAATTCTTTTTAGAATTTGGTACAGTGTAATGTTTCCTTAGTTCTTCAAGACATTCAACAACAAATTTGATATCAGGTCGATTATCTGGTTCTGCATCCCAACATCTGGTGTATAAGTCAAAGTATTCCTCAGGTGTTCCATCGACCTTATTTTCTCTTATATTGTACGGATAAAGATGCTCATAATTTTTAATTGATTCATATGGAGGCCTACAACTTGAGATTTGCCATAACAAAACTCCTAAACTAAAGATGTCCGATTTCTCATTTTTGGGGTACCTGATACGTCTGAGATCTGTGTACCTCATGTTCCCGTAAACTTGTTCTCTGGATTTTGATAATCCAAAATCAGAAATTTTAATATTGTCATTAACTATAAGAACATTTCCCGCGTGCTACAAACAAACAGGAAAACAAAAATGTTTTTTAATTAATAATCTTTATAGCAGTAATAGCGATGATATTAATAATGTCGTTAATGCTACTGTTAAAGAAAGAAATCATTAAAAAAGTACCAAGTCTCGATGAATTATTCCTTCATGGTGCAATGTTTGTATACCACTAGCAAGCTGATATGCCAAACGTAGTTTGTTTTCCCAATCCAATTTATCAGCATTCGCAGACAAATATTCTTGGAGCGTCCCGTGGTTTGCATATTGCAAAACCAATAAATAATTGCCCGAGTTGGGATCTATTTTTATAATTTAAAAAATAGAATTCATTGTTAATTATTTTTTTATCAATTGGTTCTTAAATGCAAAGAAAAAATCACCTTTCGTTATCCCGTGAATATTCAAAATATTGTCGTGATAATCAACTCGTTTATGTGATCTAAACTAAAAATAGTCACGTGATAAAATAAAGATTATTTTAGTAAGTGACAATATTAATTGCAAATACAAATATAAAAACGTCATACCTCGTAAACAAATCGTTTCATATCACTGTCATCTTTAATTTCTTTCAATGCTACATATACATTGTTCCATTTAGCTCTATAAATTTGTCCCGAAGCACCTTTATTGATATAAGTAATATCAGAAAATATACTGTAATCTTTAAGATTAATTCTTTTCTGTTTAATTGCTTTGTCCAACCATTTTTTTTCATTTGAGGATCTTTTGTTTTTTTTTTTAAGATTAAAAAGGTTAATAAATGTTTTTGCGTTAAATTTCATTGTTATTTTCAAATTCGAATGAAAGAAGAAAGAAGTTCCAGGTGTTTATATGATATTTTTAATTGTCAATTGTTTTTGATTCACTAAAATGAACTTTTCAAAATAGAGTTTGAATTTATAATCCGATGTTATTTTTTTCTTAATAATGAAGAAAGATGCATTAATATTTATACATGTGATGTCGTTTTTGTAATAATGAAAATAATGAAAATTTTAATTTAGTAATCCTTTTTTTCTAATAGAAGTTTCTATCTTTTATGTATTTCATCTAAATGATAACGTCTATAAATAAATTAATTACAATCACGTGGATAAATTTTTTTTCCTCTGGTTTTAATTTCAAATTCTTAATTACATAAACAATTTGTTTTAAAACAATTAAAGAAACTTCATTATAAATTTCCTTGCTCGAACTTTAATGTCCAGGATAGTAATTGTGAACCCTAAAAAAATTAATCATAGATTTGCTATTGATTGTTTGACAATTTAGGATGCATAATTCCCTCGGTCACATGATATTGAGATGCATACAGTGTATTACATGGCCAAATTAGCCAATAATTTGTTGGCGGAATTTTTATTAAAAAAGGTACGATAGAAACTCACCAATAAAAGTTGCATAATCGTGCTTTCTCAAAAATGTAAAATTTTCTCTGTTCCTATACAAAAGTAAATAGTTCACTCTTGGACGACTGTAGATTCCACATAAACGCATATACAAATTAACAAAAGAAGAAATAATGGATTTTATATTATTATTATTTGAAAAAGATAATGTTGTAATACAAATGCACAAAAAGGATTTCAAGGTTCAAAGTTGTACTACCAAATGAAACTCATCTATATTGGATCTTAATTCCATCATACTTTTCTATAATTTCGTCATTATCAAGAACATAATTAACCTGTTCCTTTACTGCTTCATCTTGAATGCCAAATAAATCCTACTTACCAAATATGGTGGGCGAACATTTTGGGATCATAACTAGTGTATATAGAAAGTCGGCAGCACTGTACTGAATTATATATATAAATTGGACACTGTACTAAAAGTCTAATTTTAATTCAGTATACACTTGTCATTCATTTTTATTATTACTATTATAATAATAATAAGGACATTTGCTGATCATTAAAATTGGCCACAATAGCGAGTTCTAACAACCTTTGTAGTACAAGTAAAAAATGCATTTCATGTTTAAATCTAGTTTCTGAAATTTTACAAAACAATTCAATTCCAAACTGCTCTAAAACATAGTCACCAAAAAATATTGTATTTCATTAAAAAAAAAAATCGATATCTTGTCAGATTTCCTTTGTTTATCCACCCTTTGTGACACTATTTATTAATCTATTCATTCTTTCCAGATTAATATTAAACCATTCCTCTTTTAATAAACCGAATAGTATTCTAAGTCAGGGTTGTGGAATTTCGCTGTACGAAAAGAATCTTTGTACGTACGTACGATGTACTACTGTACTTTGTACAATTGAGTTCGTACAGTTTCGTTGTGGTCGTACACCTGTACGAGGAAGTTTTACATATGTACGTGTGTACGTACGAACATACGATATGAGGAACAATGATTTTCTGCGGTGATAAAACATTACTTTGTGAAGTCCTATAATAATATTAATATTATTGTTATTGTTATTAAGCCGTTAACCCTATTTACTATTACTATAATTAACGGATTATCAGATGTTGTAACCGGGGTCATAATACTACTTCATTATCAGGAAAAGCCTCTTATTTGAGCCCTTTTTATTTTATATTCTGTGTTAAAAAAAGTACATATCCCGTGGTTTCTATTTTTTTTTTTCCTAATATTAATAATGAATAAAAAAATTACCTTTACAACCTTTTTAATTATTATCAATTATTGAATTTTTCAGTAGTTAATTCCATAATTCTTTTATTCTGATGGTCAAAGCTTTGAAAGATTACATCATTGAAACAAAACAAAAAAGTGTTTCTAGTAACAGATTATTAAACTTGGTGAAAACAGCAATGAATTAAAAACGATAGTAGATAAAATCGAACATATAATGCAACATTTTAGTGGTTGTCAAAATTTCATGTTGTATATAGCCAAAAAGAAAAAATTAAAATACTAGCTCTTAGCAATAATAATGATAATAATAACAATACAGTAAAAAGAAAAAGTAAATTTCAAAAAATTTTTTTTTAATTTAATTAACAATTATTGATTTCTTTCTATTAGTATGTAATTCTGCTTCATCCCAATCATCTAATTACGGTTCTTTTAGATAATTTTGTTTCTAAATGAACTTTATAACTTAGATGTCCAAAGTATTGATCATCCAGCAACAAGTTCTGGTGGAAATGGATACTGGGAATTATTAAAAAACGATCCTTTCTAGTTTATCATTACAATTATGAAAAAAAAAATTTTTTGACGAATTAATGTATATTACATTTGATCAACCAATAAAAATTGGCATAAATCACATGATATGTTCGTAGAGTTCTCTCTATAACGGCCCGCCTGATTTGGCAAGAAAAGGCCGTTATAGAGAGTTTGCAGATCATAGTCATGTGATAAATTATAATGTGATACAATATAAAGATTTTATTTTATATTTGCATACTTATTCAATGTTAAAAAAGCTATATAGTGTGGATTGTTGTTGTGAGTTAAAATCCATTTTTTTAATTTTTCTTTTAAGATTTTCCAATAATTTAAAATCGTCCTCATTTAATTCTGATTGTTGGTCAATGTAAATTTCTAATGTTGTTTTTATTGTTGACAAGGCTTCTTTATTTGTAACAGGTGGAAGTTCTTCGATTATTTCTTCCTGGCTTTCATTTTCCTCTGGTGGATTAATTATTGTAACTATGTCATTTAGATTTATTTCATCACTTACATGAGAGTCATCAATTTCAATGTATTCAGACGCGGATATAGGATTAGGGAGTGCAAGAGCTCTCTTACATTCAATGAATTTAAAATTGATGACATATTTTCAATTTCGTTGGAATTAATATCATAATCAGGTAAAATCTCAGTTTTTTTTCAGCCGTTAGCTATAGTTTGACTGGTAACTTTTTTCCAAGCTTTTGCTGTAAATTTAATTGCATGTTTAATTGAAATTTATTCATATTCTTGACCATTTCTCTCTTCTTCATAATCACTATTTTTTTTTGCAAGAAAAGTTTTTTGTAGTTCATCTTGAAGCTGTTAATTATCCCGGCATCACATGGTTGTAAAAATTTGTTGTGTTTGGCGGTAAGAAGTAAATTCTTACATTAGTTTAAATTTGTTGATTCAGAAATAGAATGAGTGGGAGCATTGTGACTGACAATAAGCGCGTTCAAATTATTAATAATTGAGTGTGACACACTGAATTTCTTAATTGATAATGATTACCTCAGATCATGATCGTCGGCCGTTATAGACAACATATAAAACATATGAGAGAATTTTCAGAGGCTGGCCGTTATAGGAAATTTAATTAAGAAAACCGTTATATAGTAAGGTTTTTATATAGTAAAAATTTGGTTTCTGATTTACAGTGCGTTATAGAATGGAGGCCGTTATAGAGGGGACCGTTATAGAGAGAGTGAACTGTAATAATAATGGTAATTATTTTAATGAGTTGATTATGAATTTTTAAATCAATATTTATTTTAACATTAATATTCATATCACTAATTATAGCTTCACATCTAATGCGTTTAACGATATTTTAATGGGATCTATTCATTTATTTTGACATGTACTATTATTATATTTATTTTGACATTATAATATCATCATTATATTGCATGACAACGCGTTACTGATCGCTGGCTACAATATGCAAGACCTGTACCGCATAAATTTGTATAAGGATAATAGAAGTTAGAGTTCAGCTTTGGATTAACACAAGAATCTTCTCTTAGTATTAGTAGTAATGTAGTTGTTGTCATTGTAACAATAGAAATCAATATCATCCATCATCTTATGTTCATTGTATAATCATATTTAATCTTTAATAATAAACTTACACTATTATCCTGTATCCTAAGGCTTTTTTTTAACGATTTAAACTAACATTTCAGAAAGGATCTATATGCCGAACAATATCTACAGAATTTAGTTAAGCAATTTTATAAATTTTTGACTGATCACAGATATTACCTAAGTCAAGGTAAGAAAAATTAGAGAGGGGTTTGTATTGTTTGATTGGATAAATGTTGTTTGCCGAAATTGCTTTTGTATATGGAAAAAAATAATTACGGCAACCATTTCGGCTTTAATGTTTTTTATGAACATAAAATAACCATGCCATTTGATTTATTTTAGAGTACAAACAATTTCGTAACTATTAAAATTAATTACTATTAATATTAAGTAGTTTCGGACAACATCTATGAATATAATTGATTAAAAGTTAACCTAAAAAAAAAAGATTAAAGGACTATAAATAAAAAAATAATTCTTAAATACGCCAATTTTGAAGGTTAATATTGATATAAACTTTGCAACAAAAAACTTTGTGTATAAAGAAAGGTCTTAAAAGAATTTACACAGTTCAGCGACCAAGTGATTGATATCTGTGAATTTTTCGGATTTGTCATGTAAAAAGGAAATTTTTGTCCCCCCCTGGTCAAAACTCAATATCAATGATCTTTTTAAAAACCTTATTTCATCTATATCTCCAAATAATTAAAATAATTTAAATGAAGAGCAAAAAAACAGGAAATTCTAGAAGAAACCAATCAACTAAGAAACAAGGATATTCAACAAAAAGATGAAAGTTGAAACAAGATAAGGAAAATATAAGAAAATAAATAAAACATTTAGAGGATGATTATGAAAAAACTGAAAGAGGTAACAAGCAAACAATCAGCAATTAAAGAATGATGCGATTAACCTGAAAAATCAATTAGCTTTCTTAGAGAAAGAAAAAGATAACCACCCCAAAAGTGAAACTAGCAAAATAGAAATAACTAAAAAAGCCCAAATGTCAGCCAGACTAAATAATAGCTGAAGAAAATCAAATCAAATTAACCTAGATAAAACCAGAACAATTAAGTCAGGGTCAAAATGAAAATAAGATTTTAAGCTTAGCATAGCATGAATTGTATGGAGGAATATGGAGCAAGAAATGAAAATAAAATACTGTCTATTGGGGTTACTATAGCTAGTCACCAAATGCAATTCTTTTGTGATGTTATGTTCACTTTGTCTGGTTTTGTTATTTATATAAAATAATTGAAATGCAATATGATAAAACCTTTTTCATTTTTTTTATTAAAGAATTAGAAAATAAAACTGAATCTAAATTCGAAATGCACAAAAAAAAATGAAAAATAAAATTAAATGTAAATTAATTTATCAACAGCAGCTTTAAAATATTAATTGTTAACACCTTCACCCTGTGGATGTTCAGCTGGAGATAAAGGATTTTTGACAATAAATTTTACATAAAAATTCACATAAATTTGTCGCAAATTTTAGACCTGTTGGAGCTTCATAAATAATGTACAATAAGATAAAAATCCGTTTTGACTAATAACCATAAAAAATATGTGAATATTGGATATAAGATGATCATTATCATTATAATAATTGTAAAATATAATTGTAACTATATTATTATTTATTGTTGTTTTCCAATCCACCTTCCAGAAGTTTCTTAACAAAATTTCTTAAAGAATAAATAACACCATAAACCAATTTGGCTTCATCAAGGTTAATCAACCTACTCTCAGATACCATACTTGTGATGCAGTGGAAAGATTGCTTATATGATATGCAGGTGATGGATTTGATTCTCCCGATCCCTCATTATTACCACATTACTATTATTACCACTACCACCTACAACTACTATTCCAGATTTACGGTGTTGATGCCAATCATGATAATAAATACAAGTGCAATGACGGTCAAATATATACAAATTATAAATCTTAAATAAATACATTATTGTTACATGTAATCTGATACAAAAAAAGATCTGCATTTTGTTTTTTAAGATTTCTCGAAAATTTTATTCGAGTATGGTTCCTAATCCTTGTGATGAGTTTGATGCGTTGCATATAGGTGTAACATTAACTCAAAATTGGTCCGGGACCAGTTGCCCTTGTTTCTATTGATATCTTGAAGCATTATTCAGGATTATACGCTATGTGATGAATGCGTAAATTGATAGTAAACCAATAGTTATGCATAGATTTTAACAAAGTTATTAGGATATGAACAATCCTAAAATTTATTCATCTATTCTATATAGCTCTTTAGTTTCAATTATATTTAATTAAAATATTTAAAATATAAAATACCAATAATAATAATTAATTTAATTTACACAAATAAAAATAAGAATTTCACATTTGAGCAATCTTGGTCTACAATGGAATTTAAAGGAAAATTTTTTAATAATATTCAAGTCATAT
Source organism: Entrophospora sp. SA101 (assembly GCA_958430865.1). Classification (NCBI taxonomy): domain Eukaryota; kingdom Fungi; phylum Glomeromycota; class Glomeromycetes; order Entrophosporales; family Entrophosporaceae; genus Entrophospora; species Entrophospora sp. SA101. The sequence continues at coordinate 93,334 of CAUDNR010000613.1, forward strand.
AAAGTTAAAATATTATTATAAGAAATACATACATACCAATACCACTTTGAAAAATAAATTACATATATTTTAATCCAATTGAATTATTTAAATAGTCACGATAATCATCTTCATATCACAGCAATTAATTATTTTTGTTTCTTTCCTGTTTTTTCAATAGATTTCATTTCTTTTTTATATTGCTTTTGAGATCGATTTCTAGTACCATTATTCCAAACTCTACCGAAATTTGGCACCCAATCCTTCCCCACAGCACTTTCTAAATATATTAATGCATGGTAAAATAAAATTTCAAAATAAAATTCAAAAAAAAAAAAAAAAAGGTTAAACAAACCTCTATCAAAATTAGCACCAACTCTATTTGGATTTAGTTTTTTCTTCTTTTCAAGCTTTTTGGCTGCTAAGAATGCATCTAATGATGGTCCTATTTCAGTTTTATTTGTGTTACCACTAAACTTCATATCATCATCATCTTGTAACCAAGGTGGGACTAATTTTAATAAAGGATCATCATTAATAATTTGTTAAAAAAAGAAGTGGAGTAAGAGTAAAAATAAGAATAAACAATATGTCTATATCTTTACCAGATCCTTCTTCAAACACATTTCCTTCACCAGGTTTAAGAGGCGGGACTTTTATACGTGTTAATTCTAAACAAAAGAGAAATAAAAAGTGTAAATACAAATATAAATAAATAATATTTATCACCTATTATTATAATTACTTTGTACAAAAATATCATCAGTTGATCTTGTTCTTCTCTTTCTTTCTCCACCACCACCATCATCATCATCTTCATCTAATATATTTGAACGATCTCTCTTTTTTTTTTTTTCTTCATTAATATTTAATTTGTTATTAATTATTGGTTTAACTGTTGAATTATTATTATTAAAATTTTCAAATTTTATTTCCATTTTATCATTTTTATCCAAAATAGAAATCTAAATATATAAATATATAATATTACAAAAGCGTTTATACATCTAATTATCATCATAATTATAAAAATAATCATACCGGTAAATCTTGAATATTTGACATAGAAAGAGACTGATTTTCAGGGCGAGATGCCGCAAGGTTTTCAAAGCTACTTGGTAAATTTACGCTAATATTATTGGATTCTTGATTTACATTGGATTTTAATTCCCTTTCTTCCTTTTTTAACTGATTTTTCTTTTGTAACTCTTTTGATCTCCTTCGAAACTGTTTAATTTACAATATAATATAATAAGATAAACCAATTTATTATTAATAATATTAATATTATTAATTTACCTTGTCAATTTCATCTTTTTTCAGTATAAAATTATTAATTAATTTACAATCTGCTTTTTGATCTTTAAAATACTTGATAACATTATCATGATGATTTTTTGTTACTATATGTTCAAATATGTGTTCACTACATAATAAAAAAACCATATTAAAATAATCAAGATTTTTTATTGTTTGTTTTGGGAAAAAGAATCAATAGTACAAACCAAATAATTTGTTTTTCGTCAACATTTTTAAAAGTTATTTCTACGTTCACTTCACAAAAAAAACACCAAAAATCAGGTTGCTTGTTAACATCATAAACAATAGTAATGTCTTTTAAAAAAATCCTGTACTTTTTATATTTCTTTTTTTTAAACAAAAGAAATAATACAATGTAAAAAGATTTATTTAATTAAAAACGTGATGATGAAAAGAAAAGATATAGTTACCGTAATTTCTTTGTTTAATATATTGAGTAAATTCCCTTGATGTAATTTTGTATATAAATGTTTTTTACCTTCAGAATTATTCCTTTTACAGATTCTACAGAAATCAAATGTCATGTTTGAGTTTGAAGTATATAGATACAACCGCGTTCAATTAAAAAAATTACATAGATTATTCTGGAAATTTTATGTTACATTAATTTGACTTGTTCTTTTTTGTCATCAACTGAAGAAAGAATCAAGAAATGCAACAAGATAATGGACATGAAGAAGATAAAGAAAATAAACAAGAAATGCAAGGTATTGTAATAACCGTATAATTCAACAACTTTTTTTATTAAAGGCGTTTAATCGACTTCATTCTTCTCTTTTTTTATTACCTTTCAGTTCCACCCTCTGAACATGAGCCAACTGCAACCATATACATTAAAAATTTTGTTCGTCCTTTAACACATACAAAAGTCCGCGAACTTTTAGAGCAATATGGCAAAATCGTATTTTTTTGGATGGATAAGATTAAATCTCATTGTTATGTAAAGGTGATTTCATTTATACATAAATATAATAAATTAAAGTTGGAAATCAGTTTTATAACAAGAATATTATTATTCTTGTTTAATTAATTAATCAATGTAGTATGATTCAATTGATTCAGCAAAATTGGCACATCAATCACTCTGGGATGTTGTTTTTCCACCTGAAACTGGCAGAAAACTTATGTTAGAATTTATAGATTTTGAAAAGGCAGAGGAATTGATTGCAGAAGAAGAAAATAAAGCATCAAACACAAATCCAAATTCGAATTCGAATTCGAATTTATCAAATTCACGCGATATACAAAGATCTGAAAGAAAAAAACCTAATGGAAATAGTGGTAAATGCAAAAAATTTTTTTGGGAATATGAAATTGAATTTATCAATGATTGATTTTCTTGTCTAATTGAAATTTTAATATTAATAAGGAACTGTTCCTAACATAAAGATAGTGTCATTAGATTCACTATTTTCAAAAACAAAAGCTACTCCTCATCTATACTATAAACCTGTGTCGTCAGAAGATGCAAAATCAAGACTTAAAGTTATGGAAAGAAGAAGGAATAGGAGAAATTCATAGATCTGATAATTGCAATAAAATTTCATCACATTTAAGAATAATTATGTTTTTCTCTCTTCTCTCTCACACAAAAGGATTTTTACAGGAGTTTTATTAACAATAATCAAACATTTGTTTCTTGAGTATTCATTCGATAATAATCTTTAATTTATATATATATATAATGTATATGTATATGTATACCGTTTTGTATTTTATATTAAATTTTATTGCTATTATTAGACATTTATCGATTTAATTCAAGCATTAAAATTTTATTTATATACATCTCTTTGGATTTGTAGGGAAAAAAGAAGGTAAATGATATATTTAATAATTTATAATAATTCATTTATTATTTTATTTGTATTTAATAAAATATTTCTTTTTAGAAAAAACTAATGGAATAAATAAAATAAATTCTGAAATAAAACTTGTCAATTGATTATTTCTTGTGTCATACCTTCCTTCTTCATTAACTTGTCATCATGATATATTAAATTTTATATATGGTAATAGAGAATTCACCAAAGGAATTAAAGTTAAATATTACTGGTGAAAAGGAAAAAACATTTTTTGTTCCTACTTAAACATTTACATTCAAGAATTTGAATATAAAAATTATGATCAAAGATCAAATAATAAAGAAATTGTGTTTGTTCAGTGTAGTTGTATAAAAATAATTCTTCCTTATTAGTCAAAATATCTATGCTGTCATTTCTCTTGGTTTTTTGAAATAGGAATATGGAATGTATTACTATAATTATCATTTTTTTTTTTGATGAGATCATCAGCTAAAGTTGTGGGCGAAACTTCAGAAATCAATCGACAGAGTTTTGACAGGTTACATAATAATTGTTTATTAAAGTTTCGACAAGTTTCGCATTTGGGGGTTTTGTCAATCATCAGAATTTTGACAAGGTATATACTAATTGTTCATTAGAGTTTCAACAAAGTTTTGACAGTCACTAAGAGGTTTCGGCAAGTAACCTTATCATTAGCATTGTAGTAAAGTCACTTTCTGCATATTTGAGAAATAGCATCCCCAATCCCTATGAACATGTTGGTAATCTGTTCCGGTTTTGCAATTGCTAGGCAGCCATTTGGCAAACTTTTAGCATCTGCTTTTTTAAATTGTTGTGACGTGAAAATAGTGGTGATGACACAATAATCATTTAGAATCTTACTCCATAACATTGATGATAGCATTCTGATTCCTTTATGCATTTGACTTTGACCTTTTTTATGGAAATAAAATCAAAACCACTATACCATTTTTCTTGTAACCTCATAATAATTTTTCAGGAATTGGTTGTTTTCCATGCTAAAAAGATTGGCTATTAATTAAATTTCTTATGATTATTTAACTAAAATGTATGCCTATCTTTCCCATTATCAAATTAAAGACATGGGATATGGATATGAGATGGGGATTGCTCCATACTCCATGGTATGGGCGAGTATATCCGTAAACAGGAGAGCTCTGGTATATAAAATATCGCGTTTTAAAGAGCAAAGGTACATGGTTGTCTTTAAATTAATTCGTGTCATGTCGATCATATATAAATATATATGCAAAATTGATTTTCTGATTTATTTTTTCCAAAAATTATTTGACAACTTTACAAATTTTTAATAAAATTGTCCTTTTATTTACTTAATTAATCCAATAAATAATTCCCATTAATCAAAAATGATCTCATAAATTAATAAAATTGGAATATCCTTTTTATTCTTTTATTTTGAATTTACTATGAAATTATCCCAATCTGTTTCAAATGAACTTATTATCAACTATGATTGCGTAGAATCATCACCATCATTAGTATTATCACTAGCAATCACTGGAAATGGATATTCGCCACCAGTACTGATACCAATTTCTTCATCTATGGTTGAACCAGGAGTTCTAATATTTAAGTAGTGTATATTATTTTCATTCATACTGTTACTCTCACTGGTATCTGAAGGATTAGTGATTCCAGGTGATATTGGAGCAAATTGGAATTTTAATATTCTGAACTTATTATTATTGCTATTATTATTATTGAGCAGATCAAAATTTCTTCCTCCTTCACTATCATCATTATTATTAATAAATGAATCTGGATATGCTCTATGCAATGCCAATTTTCTTGCCCTGACATATTCCATACCAACCAATTTCCAATCTAACAAATCTGACAATCGTTCTGTTCTGTTACGTTGATTTATACGTTGACGTCTTGTTTTCTGACAAAATTGTAACATGTAATCAACCAATTGTTGAGTTGATTCATCAGTGGATTTCATTCTTCGATCAATTATATAAATACCATAATCTGATGAATTTTCCAATATTTCATCCATGAAACATCCAAAACCCGATAAATTGGTTGTGATGGATGGGACACCCATTACTGTACATTCAGCAGGAGTGTAACCCCATGGCTCATAATAACTTGGGAACACACCTAGATGACAACCACGTACAAAATCCTCATAATCTAAGCCAATCAGAGGGTTGTTTGAAGTTAGAAATTCAGGATGAAATATAACTTTTACACGATCTTCTGGATTATTAACTAGTTCCAGACGGTGTAATTGTGTCAAGATTGGATCTGATTCAGGATCAGCAATATTATGAGTTAATATTGGTGGAGGTATGCTAGATTTTAGTGCCATAACACGACGTTTCAGTAACACCTTGTCTTCATCAGTAAATAATTCATAAGGGTCAACCACTGCATTATTGATTTCTCCTCTGTATATATATGTGTGAGTGTTGAAATAAGGACACATGCATATATCTGAATATAAATATAATAATTAAAAAGCATAAATAAATTATATATTATAAAGGTATACATACCCAGCATATCTTGCAGCTTTCTCAAATATCCTTTGACCAATTTTATCAGTAATGTCTTTTACAGTTTCTTGAAGTTGTTTTGTGACTACTTGACCTTTCAAAGCTTCAACTGCAAAAGATTGTATTTTAGTTGGCATGATAATAAATGCAACTACCGTAATTGGTGAATTGCATGCTTTTAACCTTTGATTTAATTCTTCAAAATCATGAATAAAATGAATAATTATTAAATAATTGAAATATATTCATACATATTATATGCACATATTTATATCTATAATAATAACATGGCAAGTTAATACTAACTTGCTAATGATTCAATAAACATATCAACACCCTTATTTCTGTAGTGATAACGACCAGAAATAAAAAAATACAAAGTATTGTCCAGGTCAAAATTGTAATGACCATAGAAATGACCTTTAACAAATTTATGAATTTTTTCTTTATTTCTTGCATGTAAATTTTGAAATTCATGCATTGCTGAAAATTTCACTACATTTAAACCATTTGGGAGAACTCCATCTAAACAACAAAATTTTTTACATATTATTATATATTAGAATAATTATATTGATATATATATATATATATATAATACACATTTTTTATATACCTGGTTTTCTTTTTAATAAATGTTCAGCTTCATAGGCAGTAATTTGACTGACAGTAGTGAAAACATCAGCACACTGAGCTGCAGCACGTTCAATACTATAACGATGATATATCCCACGTTTTCCAGCTTCATCCTCAACTGAAAAATTAGAGATTTCATTGTAAAAATCTACTGAACCAGAACATAAATATCTTCCTAACAAAGTTGCATGAGTGGTAAATATTGTTGTCAAATCAGTCCCACGTTTACGAATTAATGGTATAGCAACACTAGACAACCATTCATGAAAATGTGCAATTATTGCTTTGGATTTTTCTTGAGCCACAAACTAAAAAATATAAATGTGTTAAATAGTGTTGTTACTCAAATCAAAGAGTTCTCACATACACACACATGTACTTGTTTGTATACTTACATCATCTAGAAACCAAGCTACCAAATAACCAAATAATATTGAATCGTTTGTTTCTTGATCATTTGGTGGTGATGGAATACCAACATCATTCCATAAATCACTTTTCCATGAATCTAGTTTATTGGTCACTGAATTTGTGTCAAACAATAATACATGAGGAGCACCTTCAATCAACCATCTACCATACATCCATCTTACACCTTTGTTTGACATTTCATCAAGAACTCCTTTAAGATAAGGGTTTTTAATTTCTTCCACTTCCACTTCTGCAGATGCTGTCTTGATGGATAATGGACCGATCAGTGTGTACCTTTCACCATACTCGTGAACTGTCACTGGAGCCTTGGATTTAATCATAGTATAGATTGGCCCAACTATAATTATAAAGGACTATTATTGATGAAATAATAATAATCATGATATTATTATTATTACTATTACAATATTACCTTTATTGACAACTTCCCATGCAATTTCAAATAAATAAGGACTATTAATATCTCGTTGAGCCATGTTTTTAATTTTAATTTTAATTTTAATTTGTTGTTGTATATAAAAATTCAAGGAGAAAAATAAAAATTTTTTTTTAATTAAAAAAATAATTAATATTTATATAAATTTTTTTATTGTTAGAAAAATTGATGATGATGTAAAACGGCATGATATATTACTATACTAATTAGTGCATTTTCAGAAGAAGGGCACATGTCAAAACATAATTTTGACCGATTCGACATTGATAAGATAAATTGTTGATTAAAAATTCTACAAATTAAAATATTTTTTTGGTTCACACGGTTACGATTTGTATATATATAAATGGTATGATTTCACATGACATAATTATGACATGAGTTTTTTTAAATTTGGAATTATTTACTAGTGCGGATCATCTATACTCAAATATTATGTGATCCACATGTTGGATCACCGCCATTCAATTTCAGCTTTAAAAAGGGAGTCAATTCATGTCGTCTTTTTTTTTTTCATGGATTTTTAAATTGAGTTATGCTCAGAAATGTAATAATAATTTTCGTGTTACAATATTTATGTTCGTTAAACTTTTATCGTAAAGAACTTTTATTATTAATGGAATAAATAATACAAATAAATCAATATACAGTATTTTGCGAAAAAAATGATTGTCGCAATTTCGCAAAATTTGGAATCTTCAAAATGCTAAGGCTCAGCCAATTTTTTGTTTAAGTATGCTGGCCTATGGTTACTATAAGCAATTAATTGATTATAGATGATCAGTCTCGGCCAAAAATTTTCGCCCCTTTTTTATTTAAAAAAATTCGATATTAATATTAATATAATATTAATAAATGATAAAGTCGCGATAAGACTCAAGTCGGCCAACCATTCAGCTTGGGTATAATTAAATTGCATCGGTTTCACGTGATAATTTATGCACGTGACTAAGTTTTTTAAACTATGATCTTCAAAAATAATCGTACGATTTTATTTTCCCAAGAAATAAAACTTTCGATACAAATTTGTAGAATGAACTTATGATTTAATTTATATTTACATTATTGTGAGAGAGAAATAAAATTTATGGTGTGAAATTTGTACTTGTAAAGTTCATTATCATGAGAGAAATTGGATAACATTCAAAATCTATTTAACTATTTACAACAAAATCCTGATATAAAAGTAAATAGTTCAGTAATACAACATCAAATTGGAAGAAAACAAAATACTTCTCTAAAGCAATCCACCTCATATATAATTTTATACGTTGTTTATTTTGGATATTTTATGTAGATCAATTTTGATATTGTGCAGGCGACATTTGAGTTGCAGGTAAAAATTAAGACCTAATTCATCAAGATGCCGAAGCCTACCACCAATAACTTCTCACAATTTTTTAAAGATCCGTTTGTTATAAATATCAATCGTGTCAATAACACTATTATCTACTAGATTTCTTGCTACAGCAGATACAATATTTTAATTTACTTGTCTTTCTAGATCACTAATATTATCGACATTTTCTATTTTACAATTACAACTACAATCCTTTCTAATGGTTACTGTTCCTTTTCTCCTGGATTTATTTAAAAGTATTCAAGTTCACTGTCAGTATGTTCGGAATATATAAACGTCTAACAAAAGAAAAGAATAAAGATGTGTGCACTAATACAATTTAAGACAGAAAAATATGTATGTGTTTTACGAACTTTTCCAGCTTTACTCATATTACTGTTATTATATAATCTTTAAATTAATTAGAAGAAATTCGAATAAATCGTAAAATAGTTTAATAACAACAAAAAAAGTTTTAAAGTGAAAGTATTACACTACCAATATAGCTCAGTTTCATAATATGGACGTTATTGTATTAACACCCATACAATAACTATTACATATAAAGTCGGTCACATAAACTTGCCCCAGAGTGACCGACTTACTCGAATTTTACAAACTACGTTGAGAACTTTTTATTTTTGATAAACCAGCCAGGAGCTTACCACAATGAACATAGTTACTGGTGTGATGGATTTTCAAAAAAGTCAGGTGATTTTATTGTTGGTTATTAAATCCCAAAATAGCGATGATATTCTGATATTATAAAATCACATGACTCGATCACTTGTTTACAAAAACGATTATTATTTATGAAAGTAAAGTAATGCATATTTTAGAAAAAACCATTGAATATTAATAAACAATATTTACTTCGTAACAATGACCAATATGTAGGATTTTGAGTTGAAATTTCTGATGATCATAACAATGAAACGCGATAATAGACATTTGAAGAAATTTTTTTTTTGTTCAAGAAAATTGGTCGTATTCCTACTTCAGAGAATTCCTATTGATACCAGTGTATAAAGAAGTGGACATACCATCATATTACATAAGAGAGCTGAAGAGCATAGAAAAAGAGGAAGCAGCGGAAAGGATTTTTTGAGGATATATGTTTGATATATATTATTCTTAAAACATCCTAATCATTTAATGATGAATTGGGCTAGATAAATAACAATGATGATGATGATATTTATTACCAAACTACTAGCATTATTATTTATAAATATAATAATATTAAAAACCCCCATTTAGAATTATCATTTGTATTGATCTTTATATGTATTCTAAATGTTAATATTTAAAAATAAATAATTTAAAACAAATAAAAATAAAAATAAAGAACATTTAGAATTATCATTTGTATTGATCTTTATATGTATTCCAAATGTTAATATTTAAAAATAAAAAATTTAAAACAAAAAAATTTAAAATAAAAATAAAAATAAAAATAAAAATAAAATATAATGAGCAGCAGACATAAGGTTTTTGAACAATATGATGATTTTTAAAAGAAGTTTTATTAATCATCGATTGTTAACTGTATTATATACACTATATTAATTATTTAAACTGGTGGTATAATCAGAAAGAATTGTTATGCGACAATCAAATTATTATTATTTATATAATCTATTTTCAAGAGCCTTTATCTTTTGGATTATCAATGGAACGATAATACGGGATGGTAGGACTTTTTTTACTAATAATAAGAGATATATAAAAAGAGACGAGGGTGTTTAATTATCCCATAGATTCTATATGATTATCGTAATGATAATTACTAGTATTCTTTATTTTATTTTATGTTGATAAATATGTGAATGCATATCACATTTATATATATTTTTTTATAAACCTAATTCTTCTTTTGTTAACACTCCCAATTCTTCTTTGATATGTTTTAATTCATCTAAATATTCATTATATTTACTCTCACTCCCAAGTCTTTGTTTTAATCCTTCAAAAATTCTGACAGCAATTGAATAATTATTTATACGTCTGGTTGCTTTAAGAGATGCCCGAATTATCTCAGGTGAAGGAACTAGATCATGCGAAAAACAATTATCAAGGCCTTCTTGTAATTCAAATCGATCATCAACTCTCTCAAAAAATCTAATATAACGTTCGCTGAATGCCTCAAAAGATTCATCTTCACGAATGCTGGAATAAAATCTAATTCCTTTTTTTAAAAACAAATAAACACACCCACATTATATATATCAATGCATTAATTATATAATAATATATAAATGATTAAACTCTACAAACTGTTTCATAAATTAATTACCTTTACTCACAGAAGCTTGCCCAAAAGATTTAGAACATAAAGGATAGCTAATTCTGATGTTGCCAAAAAGGGGTTTTGTAATAACCTGTGTGAAGTTGTTAAGACGATTCATTTACTAATTTGAAGAAGATTTAAAAATAATCCATAATTTAATCAAATTTTTTTTTTAAAAATATAATTTCAACTATAATTAAACCTACAATTATTATTAATATTATCTCAAAGTGACACACACACAATGAATTCACAATTTAATTGTTTTGGTAATGATCTCATTTAGTTTAAGCTTTATGCATTATTGATCTTTGTTTCATAGTATTTTTATTATAATAACTTTCTATTTTTTGTCTTTGACTAATGATATTTATATTTATTTCTCCACCATCTATTGTTATTAGCTGAGCCATTAGAAGATATCTTGTTCTGATTTAAAAAGAGATTGAAATGCTTCATACAATCCAGAAAATCTTTTCTTTTGGAACTCTGGTGGAGGGAGCAGCCACAACTCTAACCTACTTCAAAAAATGTATTGCTTTTTCATATTCATTAAATTTGCAATTCCTCATATACATGTATACATGTAATAATCCTTTATATAAATTTTATCATTTTGTAGAGGATTTATTTAAATTAAATAAACCAAGATTCTGTCAAAAATTATCCATTGGTTCCAAAGTATAAAGTTGTTAATATTTTAATTTTGATTGAATCACAATATTTATTTAGCATTTTGACAATTATGATCTTTTATTATTTATAATAGCATTATATAAAAATTATTGTTATGTCTACAACTACAACACTATTGTTTTCTCCCCTACTCTTATTTCTCAAGGGAAATTTAATTCATTTTGGAGCTTAGTTCAAAGCTTCTTTTCCCGTCCAAGTTCCTTCTCTTTATTATTAGTGTAAACAAATCATGTGATCAGAGCCTTCATTTTGACCAATCAAAATGATGATCATGATACATATCAAAAATTTGCTCGTTTGTTTGCCTTTTTACGAGCAAATAAAGTGCTTGACTCTTTTACCCATTCCTAGTTTGAGGACTGAACCAAAGCTTATGGGCTCGTGATTTGAGCTCAGGATGTATATCAGAAAAAGATATACAGTAAATGATCAACGAATATTTGAATACGTAATGATCCGCAGACACACAGTAATTTATAGATCTCTTTTTTTACATAAAAAATAAAATGAAGGTTAGAATGAAAAAATCTTTTTCTGGCGTGCGAAAATGACATTAATGAAATTAATTGAACAATCATCTTTTAATATTACGATTTGATATTAGCAAGTTGATAAAAAAGCTTTAGAGGGTGATGCTTTAGTATTATCTGGTATGGGTTATTATTTCGCAAATGCTGAATCTAAATCAATGATGCGCTAAAATTGATAATGCATTTTTTTTTTTATTATATTAATACAGATCACAAACAAAATTTCCTACTTCTTGAAAGAGCGGTATCAACCATTGAATCACGTTATACTACACGTGTTCTTAGAACCACTGCATCGATTCGTAAACGTTTAAATGCAGATAATTTAGCACAAATCATTAAAGATGCTTATCCAAAAGGTTGGTTTACAATGCCATATCAACATTAAACAGCGTTATATAGTATCACGCATACAGATTAGTCAAACAAATAAAATAATTTGAATTTTAAAAAAAAAAATTAAAAAAAAAAATAGATTCTGTTGATAAAAGTAGACTTTTAGGTTATTTGGGAAATGTTTGTTGTTATTTTGTTTGATTTTCTCAACGTTAATTTGTTATTATATTTGAAATATTCTAACCATGCATGCATTTTATTTTATTAGGAGTCTGGAATTATGGAGGTTGATGTGGATGATGGAGTTAATTGTGGTAGTCAAGGACACATTATACCTGAAGTTGACCTTTATCTTCATTTGATGATGATGATATATTTATTGGATAAAAAAGATTTCGAAAAGGTGAATTTAGCATCCTTCTTATCTCCTAAACATATTATTCATATTAAATTGCTATTACCATTCATTATTAGGGTATTCAATTGTCTAATGAAACACTCCTAAAGATCCAAAAATTAAATCGACGTACTTTAGATCAATTGTCTGCTCGTATTTATTTTTATTATGCAAGATTTTATGAGTTAACAGGAAATTTGAGAGAAATAAGACCGTACATATTATATTTAATTTGCAATTATTATTATTATTATTTTTTTTTTTTGAGTTAATCATAAAATGTATTCTTTTTAATTATTATTTAGAGTTTTGTTAGCAGCTCATAGAACAGCTACATTGCGACATGATGATGATACTCAGGTAAGATGCTGCTAATTGAATATTTATTTGAATCAATTAATAACTTAAACTAATTTATTACCATTTATAGGCCACATTACTCAATCTTTTATTGAGAAATTATTTCCACTATAATCTTTATGATCAGGCCGACAAACTTGTCACTAAAACCACTTTTCCAGAATCATCTGCTAATAATCAGCAGGCCCGATATATGTATTACTTGGGTTGGTTATTGAATGGCGAAAAAAAAAAATTTATTTTTTAAAATAAAGTTGTATGCCTAATTTCCTTTTTTTTAATATATATATAAAAAAAAGGACTTATCAAGGCCATTCAGCTTGATTATACAGCTTCACACACTCATTTACTGCAAGCAATTCGTAAAGCACCTCAAAATGATGCTACAGCTGGCTTTCAACAAACAGTAATCTACATATTGCATATTTATTATACATTTTATTTATTCAATTTATTTTTTAAAATATAATATTTTTCCCCCCTTAATCCAGGTTTATAAATTATCAATTATTGTACAACTACTTATGGGAGAGATTCCTGAACGAACTTTATTTAGACAACCCGTATTAAAGAAACCATTGGTTCCATATTTAAAGCTTGTTCAAGGTAATGCTTATATTCTCTAATAAAATATGATATTTAGCAATATTAATTATTTATGATTATTATATCATAGCTGTAAGAATTGGTGATTTATCAAAATTTCAAGAAGCCTTGGCAAAATATGCTGAAGTTTTTCGTAAAGACAAAAACTACACATTGATTTTAAGGTTCGTTTATTGCTCAGTTTTGATCTATATGCTAACATACATACATAAATACACACACATAATTTTCTAATTTGAAATATTATTATTATTTAATGGTGATGGTCAGACTTCGACATAATGTAATAAAAACAGGAATTAGAATGATTAGTTTATCATACTCGCGAATATCTTTACGTGATATTTGTTTCAAATTACATCTTGACAGTGAGGAAGATGCTGAATATATTGTTGCAAAAGTAAGATGATAAATATTTTTTTTTGTAAAAGTATAACTTCATTTTATTTACAATAAATGAAATCCTTTTGTTTTTGGAGTGTTTAGGCTATTCGTGATGGCGTGATTGATGCTACTTTAGATCATGAAAAAGGATTTATGAAATCAAAGGTGTGTGTTATATTTATATATATTTGTTGATTATTTATAGTTGATTAAAAATTATTTATAAAAATTAGGAAAATGCAGATATTTATTCAACCAATGAACCACAAATTGCTTTTCATCAACGTATTAGTTTTTGCTTAAATCTTCATAATGAATCGGTCAAGGTATTCTCTCGTGTTCATATATTAAAAATTAAAAATTAAAAATGAAAAATATTTAATATTAATGATAATAATTGTTACTAATAGGCAATGAGATTTCCACTCAATGCGCACCGTAAAGAATTGGATTCTGCTGAAGCTCTTCGCGAACGAGAAAGAGAACTTGCCAAAGAAATTGCAGAAGGAGATATGGATGATGATGATGATGTTAATGAATTTTAATAATCATCAAAGTATAAAAACAATGTAGAGATATTCCCAATGCTGTTGCTGATGTCAGATGATATTAATTGGTTTTCTTCTTGACGATGGATGATGTTGTTTGTTGTTGTTATTGATGATGGTGGTGATAATAATGTTGATTGTTATATTTTTATATAATTTATTTTCTTTTTTTTTTCATTCAAATAAATAATAAATAATAAATATTTAAATATTAATATATAATTTCTACATATATAGTTTTTTGATAAACAAAAAATAATATGTTGAGTTAGTGAGTCAATAAATATTAAACTGGTTGTTTAAACTAATTTGACAAGCACAACTTTTTAAATTCCATGGCAATCTTATCATTAGAAACCTAATATTATATATACAGAACAAACAATTGAAGAGCTTCAAGTAATTCAATCGATTCTAAATGTCTGAATGTTAATGATTTATATATTGTAATCTGAATCCATTAATAATATTAATCAGTCCAAGGAAAAAGTAAATGCCTATTTTTGTATTTTCTAGTAATAACAAAACTTTATCCCAACTCATATTATTAGCCGTGTAATTTTTTTTTAAAAAAAGAATCACCGATTAAAAAAAAAATAAAGAATATGGAAGGTGCAAATATAATACCAATTACTCATGGCGTCAATCATGTGGTTCAGATAATACATTAGATGAAAAATCAAACAGTGTGGATGAATGTTATAATTATCTCTTCAATGGATTGTCTATGAAGATTTTAAAAATATTGCATTATATATATATACACAGTGCCGCTTGATTTTAATATACTGATCATAAAAAGAGAAACAAGATGTTGTAGAGATAGAATTGTGACATTAATATTCTGATGGTTTATTAATGAAGGTAATTTTTTATCATGATCATTACTGTTGATTTTTTACATTTATACTGAAATTAAATGGTCTAGTTTACTTTAGTTTAAGAACCACTATGTCAGCAAGATTATATAATCAAATTTACGGGTACAATTACATAGAGATCTATTTTAAAGCCGAAGATCTTTATCAAAAAAATTTTAAAGATAAAAATATAATTCTTTTGGTAATATAATTTGATGGTTTGAAGGAAATTCATGAGAAAAAAATATTAATACATTTGGTTTCAAAGACAACATAGATTTTTCATTTCACGTTTTAAAATTTCACATCAATATATTGTAGGTATGTAGGATTATCAATACCGGCAAATCAAACATTTTCAAATAACACATACAAAGTATTGAAAGTATTGTCACATACAGTACCTGGTGTCTTAACAGGCAAAGCATACGCAATGATGATCAATAGGTCGACAACCTTTCAGTAATAGTAATATGATGACGCATGGTACGAATCTTTGCAATAAAAGTATGTGAATAAGTAAGACCTAATTTTTCAAATAAAGTTCCGGGCTTTTACGTTGAATTGGCGTATAATTGTATAATGCTAAAGAAATTTATTATATTTTACATTTTAGGAACCTATATACTGATGAACAAACAGCTTGATGAATTTAAGATTAATTAGAAAATAATTTAAAGAAATGGATAAAGATGAAAATCGATCCATCCAAACATACTATTTATACCAGTAGACTTTTAAAACTTACAATCAAATTTACAATCATTAACATATTGATACCAATTATTTATTAATTTTAAAAGTTATTATTAACATACAATTGTATTTATAAATAAGTAAATAAATATAATATTTATAGATTCTCGACAGGTAATTAATAATTAATACTTGTAATTAGAATAAAATTTTTTTTGAAGACGAATTTTGAGTTTTTCTGCTCGAGTTGAGACGCCGAAATATATATAGGGAGGGGCAAGGTTCACTAATGCATTACCATCATAGATAGAAACATCTAATGAGGTCAGATCTTGATTTGAGCCTTTTCTGGCTAAAATCAGGTTGTCGTGAGGAGGGATAATTTATTTGTATTTTGTTTAAAAACCTTTGCGTAGATAAAGCTATTAGCAAAAAACCCAAAAGCCACCTACCTCTACATGTATATTTCGGCCCTCTCTAGTTCATGGAATTTATCTAAAGTCATTTTGATTTATTTCATAATTAGCATAATGTTCATTAACCTGAACTTTGGCTAGATAGATTCCTGAACATTTGAATCAAGTTCAGAGCATAGATGACCATCCAGACAATAATAATCACTTGCTCGGCTGTGTAATTATATGAGATGTTAATCATCTTTAAAAAAATACATTGTTCGTTATCTTGATCAAAATTGAGTTCTTTGCATATTATTTATCTGCAATATAAAAAAATTAGTTTAAATTGACACATTTTGACAATGACAATGACAATGACAATTTAGATAATGGTACAAGGATTAGATTGTAATATATAGTAATATGGCGAAATCTGCAGATAATTTCCAAATTTAGTCAATATTTGTTTATTTAGAGAACAATTTCTATGGTTACAAGGCTTTTATCTGTAGGATTGTTACTAAAAATAGTTTTTGTTTTTACTAAAGGCCCAAACTAACCGTAGCAAGATGTCCCAACAATCATTTATTTGTGGAGATCTAACCCAAATATATTTAGCGGAAAATCTAAAAAGTCTTTGTTAGAAAAAAAAAACTAAAACATGCATGAACTGTAACCAAATAAATTCTATTCTTTGTATATACATACGCTCCCGTAAATTTACTTTTTTTTAAAAAATTTTTTTTTTCATTATTTCAATTCTAGGTACTAATTTGACTGCATAACGATTATGTGATTACACCAGCCAAAGTCAAACCAATCTATCATAAATTTATATATTTCGCATAATTGAGATTTTTGAGAAATTTGATTAGCTGAATTTGTGCAGATCTTTTATTATATGGGAGATCAACGAACCCTAAACTTGTAGTTGCCATTATGCAAAGGAATTCATTTTAGCTTAGCAACATACCTACAATTATTGAATAAAACTCTGCTTTATAAATGCAAAAGCAATATGTGAAGTTGAGATGCAAATCATTTTTCTGATTTTCCCTGAACAAAAAATTTGACCGTTATTTAAAGCAATTCAATAGAAGTTTCCGAATACAATTTATTCTTTCCATAACGGCCTTTTCTATAATGGGTTTCACTCTATAACGGACTGAGAATTTGGGCCAAATTAAAATTATCTCATATGTCTCATATACTGTCTATAATAATGATGGTCTTTTTCTATAACAAAAAAATTTTTTTTTACTGACGTTACGGAGGGTCATCAGGAAAATAAATCTCACGTAAACCTACGTAGGGTTTAAACTGACCAGCATTATGCGGAAATGTTAACAGAATTACCAAAATATCGACATAATGCTGGTCAATTCTGAACCCTATGTAGGTTTACGTAGGATTTATTTTCCTGATGCGTGGTTACTCCAAGTGGCATACCTGGGCATGAAAAGTTTGGTGAATTGTAATTCCACTATTGAATTTTTTACCATTATAAATAATAATAATATGCATAAAGACATAATGATTACACTGTGATGTTTATTATCATTAGTCATGAACGAGTTTGTCTCTTTTGAACTTTTCATTAAATGGTGGAGTAGTTATTACGTGCAGGGACGGAAAAATTAGAAAAAATCCACCTTTTAATTGGGACTTGATCAATTTATCAATTTGCTAACGTAATCAACATTGCATGACTGTCATACAATAATTATATTAAACTTGAAATTTGGGGATTACATATTAAATAAATAAATCGTTAATTCTTTAGAACTAATGATAAATAACCAATGCATTTTTTCTTTATCTATATAATTATATAATTGCAAAAAAGTTAATATTAAAAAAAATTAATGTATACATTTCATAATTTCCACTGGTATTACATAACTTCCAGGATGTTCATATTTCCGTAGTAGTAGTAGACATTTTACAACATGCCATAGTTTTCGCAAACCCCCACAGACATATCATAGTCTAAGATTTAATATGCAATAATCGAGAATTCGCAATGCAAAGATTAAAACAATAAAATAGATAAGATAATATTTGTTGTTCATTTCACTATTAATCACATACAAGTTATTAAGTAATAAACAAAACATTAACTAACAAATAAAGGGGGGGGGTTTTTTTTTTAGTAAATAGTCCGTGTGCTCGTTTCCAATTGTTCACACAGTATAAGTGACTAATATCGTATCGGATAACACCCCTTTGATTTGTTGTAACCCAGTGGATATTATTTACTCGAGTTCTCTTTACCCTGTTACCAATTAGATTCAGAACTTTAATTTTTTATTTCTTTTATTTAATAAATCCGTGTCTAAAAATAAATAAATTCAATAATTGATTGATTGATATTGATTAGCCAATTGGTCAATTGATTAGCTATGGTCTAGAATGCTCAACAAAGTGGATGTATTTATTGCACAATCAAACTTTAAATTGACGTCGTGCAATTAAACCAAATTAGTAACAGTCAATATATTAATATTTTTAAAAAAACAATGATTTATATTTAAACGTTAATCAGGAGAGCACAATAACAGATTTGGTTTTTATTAAATTATATAATCTATTGAACGTGGGAGAATAATAAATTAATTAAATTGCTCTTGAATAATTTTCACTGGCACGAAGTTCTCAATGGACAAGCGAGAGTTGAGATTAGGAAAGAGATATCTTTATTCGTTTCGAAAAAAAGTCAATTTTACTTTTTAGATTTTTTGATTTTGAATTTTGATTAAAAGAACGAATTGATGTTTTTAGATTAAAAAAAACCTGAAATTGCTTAATTAGATTTTTGAATGACTTTTTGAATTTAATTAATATACAAAACAGATAATTTATATAAATAAAACATCAAAACAACGATTTGCACTGTTTTGTTATGCAAATTTGATCACTGGTTT
The DNA here is from genome assembly GCA_958430865.1 of Entrophospora sp. SA101. Classification (NCBI taxonomy): domain Eukaryota; kingdom Fungi; phylum Glomeromycota; class Glomeromycetes; order Entrophosporales; family Entrophosporaceae; genus Entrophospora; species Entrophospora sp. SA101. Next base: position 112,852 of record CAUDNR010000613.1, read on the forward strand.
TATTTGTTTATTTTCTGTTACATTTTTGCCCATTCTATATTTTCGTTCTATTTTTTTATTGTTATACTTGATTCTAGACTTTCTGATTGATTATGAAATCTCAACTTGTTGTAACCCAGTTTATAACCGCATTTACTAGGTTTCCATTGGAGACATTTGTTATGGTACATACAAGCATATAAGTGTGTGTGTGTGTGTATTATATTTGTTGGAATACACTGAATGTCATTAATGTAGTTGAATTCTAACAAAGAATTAATTTTTTTGGGTGAGGATTGAGAACCTATGAAATTTATTTCTCCTGAAAAAAAAAACAAATAAACAAAGAAATTCAGGTTCTTCCCAAACAATTCGTTTGTTAGTCTATTCTTTCTCGCATTCACCCGCATTTTAAGGCTTATTTATTTTACAAATTCGTCAAAATCCCCATTCACATTCCTACATAGTAAAAATGATTGATTTCTGTTAACATAATAATACATAACCGTTTTAGTTCACAAGCTATGCTATACTATTACATACATATTTAACTTTATAATTTAACATAAATTATTATATCATGTCGTGAAAATGAATTATTTATTATTTTTATTCTGTGGTAAACCATTTTTACTATTAACATTAATGTTAATCGATTTTTGACGGTGTTTCAGCTTTCTCTGCCATTTTACAGTCTGAAGAAGAAAATTTGATATTTTTGCTATATATATTTACAATAACAATCTTTCTTATATTTTACGTTATACTGTTTTAGATGAATTTGGTGTAACGTGTTAATCGGAAAAACTCATTGTGGCTTTTTTGAACAAACAAAAAGAACCCTTTTTATTTCTTGTGATCTAAAAAAAGAACCTTTTTATTTTTATGATCTACAAAGAAAAATGCTGGATAATTTTGTTTTCCTAGTTTGGATGTCAACCAAATGAAAGAGTGAAACCAACTATCACCATTAAACCCAAAAAAATAATAAGAATGACTAAATATATTAAATTGCATAACAACCAAATAGTTTCCCAAAAAAATTATTTATGTGTATTGTTTATTAATCTAGACTTGTTTCAATTCAAAATACTCTATTCATTTTCGCTAAAATGATTGTTCTTGATTATTCGAAAGATTTCATTCGTTCTTTTAAATTAAAATTAATTTATTTACTTCACAAAACAATATAAATAACTCTTGCTTTTAGAAAAATCAAACTATATCAATAATATTTGATAATAATTTTTTGTCTCTGAAATAATTATAATTATTTTTTCATTATTTAATATATAACATCCAATCCTCTTGACGACAATGACAATTCCAAACATGTACCCAAAACAAGGCAATATTTTAGAATTGCCATGTCAATCCCAAGATAATTATCGTCGTCGTCGTCGCCATCAATATTCCACGCCGTACTCGCCCTACAGCTCATCACTAATACAAAACAATTTCCCTAGCCATGAAATAATCGAACTCATAATAAACACAAATATACCAACTCACACACGCACAACAATTCAAAATATGTTGAGCATGGATATACATGAATTGATAAAGCCAGCCAACAAAAGTAGGAAAAAGATACCGAGAGCTGTAAACCCTTTCGTAATCTTTAGAAAGAATCTAAACGCGAGAAGGGCAAACGAAAGAGGGCCTGATGAATCTCCAAAATTAAAAATTGTCTCTAATGAAGCAGGCACTCTCTGGAGAAGCTGCTCTGAGTTTGAAAAACATCTTTATGAATCATTAGCAACTTGTGCTAAAGAGGTTCACAGAATCATGTACCCCGGATACTCTTATAAACCCAACAGAAAACCAAAAGGTCAAAATAAAAGTCGGAATCCAAATCAAAATCCAAATCAAAATCCAAATCAAAATCCAAATCCAAATCCAAATCCAAATCAAAATCCAAATCAAAATCCAAATCAAAATCCAAATCCAAATCCAAATCAAAATCCAAATCAAAATCAAAATCAAAATCAAAATCCAAATCCAAATCCAAATCCAAATCCAAATCAAAATCAAAATCCAAATCCAAATCCAAATCAAAATCAAAATCAAAATCAAAATAAAAATCAAAATCAAAATCAAAATCAAAATCAACAAAAAAATAATAATGATATCATCAGTATTGATGATAAATTTATTTATAAATTTTATAATAACAACATATATAAAAATAATAATACGAATCACCTGTGCTTCTACCACTACCATCAACCATTATCTCCGCCAATGTCTCCACCCCAAAAGATAGCAACACCACTCGAAATAACCATCAAAAACACGAGCACTTCCTATGATATGCTAATCATCAAACAATTTTCCATATAATTTTCTATTTATGTCTTAATATAAAAATTAAGTTAAATCTGTTGTATGATAAAATTATTTTTTAAAAGAATAATTAAAGGCTTATTATGTATGCTTTTTTGCAAATTATAAATTTCAATATTAAAATAAAATAAAAATAACACCTTGATCAAAATATCAAAATGATATTCTGTATTAATGGTATCATAATAGTATATACAATGTTATTAAAATAATTTATATAGGTAATAGTATTTATTCTTTTAACCCAAATTTCTCAAATGTAAAGAACTGGAAGTTATGTTTAACTTTAGTTCCAATGAACACAGTAAATCCAAAGAGCTTTATAAAATCATCTAAATCAAACTAATGATCCTAAAAATTTTAATTGGATAAAAATCCTGATTCAACCTTCTTATATTAATCCATCCCAAGTTAAAAGAACATTTAAAAGAGCATTTTTCAGTAATTAATAATTTTTATTTATGGGAAAAAATAGAAAAGATGATTTTTGAATATTTAACTATTTATTTAATCATCACTAAATACAGATGGTAAATATGTTCCTTGCTAAGATTTTCACTACACATAATTGATATCACTAATTTTTTTACATACAGTATGTTAAATAATAATAATAATAAAAGACCAAAATCACCATTTATGCAACAGCAATAAAAACAAACATATAAAGAACCAACTATGGCAAAAGTGAATTTAAAGATAAAAAAGAACATCCATTAAAAAGATATTGTTATGATGATGTGTTTCTATGCTATTAAAGACAGCATTACTTTTTCACTTCAAAATTGAGATTATTTTTCAATATTGCTTTAAGACTTGATAGGATGACAGAGAATGTATAAAATATTCTAAACTTTCATACGGTCATTACTTTATGGTTAACAAGTTTTAGTGAGATTCATAAAAATCGAATTTATAAAATTTCAATTAAAAAAGCCAAAATATCTATTATTTATGAAAGTAATGCATATTTTTGAAAAAAGAAACATATTACTATCAATGACTTCTTCAATGCTTTATATTATAAAAGGATTATAAATAACAATATTTATTTCGTAACAATGAGCGGCAGACATAAGGTTTTTGAATAATATAATAGATTATTTCATTCATTCATTCATTCATTTTTATCAATTATTTATAACATATTAACTGTGAAAGTATGATTGATTATATTTATTAAATTAATACGATTCTTTTTTTTCAATTTATTATTAAAATGTACGTAAATTATAAACCCGAATTTATCTATTACTATTACTATTACTATGGTTAAACAAGACCCGGGTCTGGTTAAACATAATGCGTGTACTGCGCCACATATTCTGAAATCCAGGGTTGCTAAGTAGCAAAGTCAAAAAATTTGTAAAAACATAAATATATCAACACCGTGTTATTATTATTCAATGTTCTGTGTAATATTGGAAGTTGACCATTTAATAGTGACAATTTACTAAATTTCAAACTTGCTTCTATCATGTATCATGAATTAAACATTTAGCCGATATCTCTGCAACAACGAATTAAACGTCTAGCCGATATCTCTGCAACAACAATACACTACAGTGCGTGTCACAGAATGCATCCAAAATAATTGGTCTTTAAAATTGACATGAGCTAAATTTTCATGTAACTTTTGAACTATGGAATTTTTAAATAAGTTCAGTGCAACAGGAGTCATGTCTTGAATCTTGTATTATCAGTCAGTCGCAGGACATTGCAGATCTACATGGAGTCAATTGTAACTCGTTAATACTAACACATAATTTTATATGAAAATGGATCATAAAAAATAAATAAAAATATGAAAAAACTTTATTTTTGCCAGGGTAAACAAATACCACTAAGCGATAATCTTGAAATTGGACTGTTCTATAAGTTCTGTAATAATAAATTAAACAATTGGATAACATGCACAATTTTAATCTTTGGACTCGATGTTTTTACATAATAATAATAAATTCAGTAATTAAGTTCTAATTTCCAAGCTTTAAATATTTTATTTTTTTAAATTACATAATTTGTTTATGGAAAAGTATTAACTTCAAATTTTTTGCTTTTTATGTGAATTCATGGAACAGAACCTGATTATTAACATTAATTAATTGGTAGTTATTTTTAAAGATTAATTATTTTTATACTATTATTGATTTTTTTTACAATGAACATTTTAACTAAATTGATATAATAATATAATATATATATATCACTGGATGAAATAGAAGGTTGTATCAAACAAATTTATTAACTTGGTGATATTTATTTAATATTTTCAAACAAAAATGAATTCGCGTAACAGATTCATTTCAAAGATGGCTATTAACAAAATGGAAATAATTTTAATTGATTTGGTTTTTTTTTGGGGTAATTATTTTTAAAGATAAATTTTCATACTATCATTAATTTTTCATTATATACATTTAGAAACGTAATGATTAAATTAAAAAGGATTTATTTATAATGACATTAGCAGGATCTGACAGAGATGTCATTAATATGTAATATATATAAGTTAAAAAAAAAGAAAATTTTGTTTATTTATGATTATTATTACTTGAGTAATTTTTTTTTTTTTATATGCACACACACATATATATAAATAAATAATAAATAAAAATCCACCTTTCAATATGTTGCTTTGCAATATTCATAGATCTTGTTTAATGTCAAATAGATAGCTATTGAATAATTAACAAATAAATATCTGCCAAATATAATGATTTAGATTTATTTTTATTTATATTTGATAGATAATATTAATAATAAATACATATTATATTATACATTGTAAAAAAACCAAGGTTTGTTATATTCACTTCATTTGTGGTAATTAATTATGTAGCAGTGCTAATAATTCATTATTTCAAATGTAGAGTGATATCTAATTTCATATATTTTTGCAGTTTAATTTCATCATAAATTATAAATCATGTATGAAAATTGTAGGCAACAAATAATATTGACTTGTCCGTTGCTCATGTTATTTTCTAGTTACGCATACAGTTTCTGGTTACGCACACAGCCTTTGAATCTAACTAAAACAGAAGATTTTGGAATTTTTCATTAATTATTATTGTCTCATCATTATAATTTTTATATATTACCTTTTGAAAATTTTATAACTGATTGTAATGATTGTTTCTTATTCATTGAAAATAAAATTGTCAGATTAGTTGTTATTATGGTGCAATTTCCATTTAAATAATAATAGGCCACTTAACTTTTAAGCATTTCTATTATAGTTTTGACATGATGGTTTCATCAATTAATATTAATATTATTTTGAAAATTTGTCCGTGTAATTTTAAAATTCTAAATAAATTAAAATTAATAATCTTATAAAATAACTGCAAATCAGTCCCTTATAATTAAAAGCAAAATTTTTCTAACAAAACCTTCCAAGTGGTTATAGACGACTTTGCAGGGAACAACTTTTGCTGCTGAATTTGCTTTAGTCTGCATACTAGTTGAGCAATAATCTTAAAACAAGTTGTAAAGAAAAGAAACACTTCTGACCTGATGTAGAATAACCAATATTTAAGCTAGCCTTTTCTTTTAATTGTTGTTAAAAGGTCCTAGTCTGGCTCTAAAAATTTTATTGTGGTTGAAAATCGCTTGCCAATATGAAAAACGGGAGTTTTTTTTTTTT
>CAUDNR010000614.1:8393-27479 GCA_958430865.1 Entrophospora sp. SA101
GAACAGGCATTCTCAGTTGCTGGAAATACAATTAGTAAAACTCGAAATCGTTTGTTGCCAGAAACTGCAAGAGCATGTTTATGTATGAAAAGCTGGATTATTAATAAAATAGGAGATTATTAAAATACAAATTTTTTATACTTATATAGGATAGATATATAATATTATTCTTATCATTTATATTTAAATTTTAATAAACTATTTGTGTCACATGTTGATCATGTGTAACCGGTTTGAACGGTTTGAATGGTTCCAAAAACCAAACCAAAAAAAAACCAGGGGTTGGTTTCAAACCGAGTTCAAACCGTTTATTAGCGAAACCGACCCATCCCTATACATAGAGGTTCATACATTACATGTTTTCTGTATTAACGTTGTAAAATATTAATATTAATATATTTTTGTGTTACATATTTGTGGCTGAAAAAAAAAAGTTCTTTAAAAAAAATTTTTTTGACAAATTATACAAAAACCATGATGGAAAACATTTTGAATGAAAATAAACATCATGACAATACTTCTACCGACAAAAATGATGAATATTCTGATAAAAGAAAAGAAAGAAATGGGGAATGTCCAGCATGAAATAGATATAATACTCATTGGGAATGGTGTCAATCATGTGATCCAAAGTTGTTAACTGAAGGATGGACTAGTGGTAATGAAACATTAGATGAATTAATTAAAAGCACACAACTTAAAGCAACAGGATATGATAATGATAATTATCTTCAATGGATTCCTTATGATGATTTAACAAATATTGAAAAGATAGGTGAAGGTGGGTTTGCAATTATATCCAAAGCTACTTGGTTAAATGGTTATAAATATACGGATAGTAGAGATGAAAGAACTAGCAAAGATAGGACTGTGGCATTAAAAAAACTACATAATTCACAGAATATTTCTGATGAATTTCTTAATGAGGTAAATTATTTTATTTTTCTATTTATTTTCAGATTTTAAATATTATTCTGAAATTCAATATATTTTTTTTATAGTTTAGAAATTATGTTACATTTTATTATAACTCATTTATAAATCATATTTATGGATTAACACAAGATCCAGCTACAAAAGAATATATCTTTGTGATGAAATACATGGAAAATAGAAGTCTTCAAGATTATGAAGATTCATATATTAGAAAAGAAGAATATGGGGAATGTCCAACATGCAATAAATATAATACTAGTTATTCATGGTGTCAATCATGTGATCCAAAGCTATTAACTAAAGGATGGACTAGTGGCAATGAAACATTAGATGAGTTGATTAAAAGTACACAACTTAAAGCAACTGAGTACCATTATAGTAATCATCTTCAATGGATTCCTTATAATGATTTAACAAATATTGAAAAGATAGGTGAAGGTGTGTTTGCAACTGTATCTAAAGCTACTTAGTTAAATGGTTATAAAATTATAGATGATTATAATAATGAAAGAATTAGCAAAGATATGCCTGTGGCATTAAAGAAATTACATAATTCACAGAATATATCTGATGAATTTCTTAATGAGGTAAATCATTTTATTTTTATATTCAGTTTTTTTAAATATTATTGATTAATTATTATTGTAATTAAATATTTTATCTGTTATTTTAGTTGAAAAATTATGAGAAGTTTCATAATAAAATTTATATTTATGGATTAACACAAGATCCAATTACAAAAAAATATATCTGTAATGCATTACATTGAAGATGGAAGTTTTCAAAATGATGAATATTCAAAGAAAGAAAAGAAAATATGGGGAATGTCCAACCTGCAATAGATATAATACTCATTATTTATGGTGTCAATCATGTGATCCAAAGCTATTAACCAAAGGATGGACTAGTGGCAATGAAACATTAGATGAGTTGATTAAAAGCACACAACTTAAAGCAACATATTATCATTATAGTAATCATATTCAATGGATTCCTTATAATAATTTAACAAATATTGAAAAGATAGGTGAAGGTGGGTTTGCAGCTATATCCAAAGCTACTCAGTTAAATGGTTGTAAATATATTGATGGAAATAAAAGAATTAGTGGAGATAAGACTGTGGCATTAAAGAAACTACTTAATTCACAGAATATTTCCAATGAATTTCTTAATGAGGTATTTTATTTTATTTTTTTATTTATTTTTCAGATTTTTTAAATATTATTGATTACTATTGTTGTAATTAAATATTTTATTTGTTGTTTTAGTTTAAAAATTATACAAAGTTTCATGATAAATTATTTATAATTCATATTTATGGATTAACACAAGATCCGATTACAAAAGAATATATATTTGTAATGGAATATATGGAAAATGGAAGTCTTCAAAATTATTTAACTAAAGATTTTAAAAATTTAAAATGGAATGACAAAATTAAAATTCTTTATTATATTATTAATGGTCTAAAAGATATTCATGAAAAAGAACTATTCATCATGATTTTCATAGTGGTAATATTCTTCAAAAAGACAAATGGATTCCATGTATTGCAGATTTGGGATTATCATGCCCAGCTAGTCAAGCATCATCAAACAAAAATAATATATGTGGAGTACTACCATATATTGCACCAGAAGTTTTAAGAGAGAAACCATATACAATGGCAGCAGACATGTATAGTTTTGGAGTTCCGATGTCTGTAGTATCAACTGGTCAACAGCCTTTTAATAATTTGGCACATGATGAATATCTTGCAATGAATATATGTAAAGGTGCAAGACCTGAATTCTCAAACAATACACCAAAATTCTATATTGAACTAGCATCCAAATGCATGGATGCTAATCCAGATAAACGTCCAACTGCTAATGAAATTTATAAGACTATTGAAATTTGGTATGCTTCATTTGATGATGATATAATAGATAATTTTGAACATTATGGATATTTAAGAGTACAGCAGGATGAATTAAAATTAATTAGAAAAGAGTTTGATGAAATGGATGAAATAAAATTTGGTCCTTCAACAATTACTACAGTAATTCATCCAAACACATTTTATACTAGCAGAATATTAAATTTTACAAACCTTCCCCAACCTGTGAATTCCAATAAAGTGACAATTCTTGGCAATAATAATGGTAATTATCATTGATTATTCAATTATTAATTTAAAATTTAGTATCAATATTAAACATTAACATTACCATCATATTTATAGTTTCTCATCTAACGGATATAAATATTTAAATTCATTTGATTATGTATTTAATAGTGATATTATATAAAGGTAATGACTTCTCAAAATTATCATATCTTTGGATTTTTTTTTTTTTGGATGTCAAATATGGACATTAAAATAATGAGTTTCTGTGATTCTAATATCATTATAAAATCAAATATAATGGCCTCCGTCCATTAGTTAAATTAGCAACTATTATTATACTAATAGCAAATTAGTCAATATCACAATAATACAATGTAATCTTGCCCAAGTTTTTTATTTTTGAGGATCAACTTTTGTTTCTTCAAAACTTTTCTAATTATTCAATAGACTCCATATAAAATAATTGGAATAACAAATCCAAAAGTACAAATTCAACAAGAGCCTAGTTTTTTCTGTCCAGGTTCGATTTCTTTGGTACGTAATTCTGCATTTCTTATCAAGTCTGTTTAGAGTTATTGTTGATAATTAAACCAGAGGCATGAATCTTTTTGACTAGTATAAGATCTGCCGGTTTTTTTGGTTCAGAAGCATTGTCACAAAAAGTTAGTCCAGTAGTCACGCCTCCTTGCACCATTCAGGATGGCCGACGGTTTCTCTTTTCAAGTTTATCTCTTAGCATTTCTTGATAGGTGTTTTGGGGATTAACCCAATCAATTGGAGCTTTAGTTGCTTTGTAAAAACACTACTTTGGCCTCTTTTTTGTAAATTCTCAGAAATACTGTTTCAATAATTATATATTTTTAACACTTATTCATAGTGAAGTCAACCAGTAGAAAACCTTGGCCGGCTAAGAACTTGGATAAATATTGAGACAGGCTACCTCTGGGATTTTTAATTTAGTAGTAGCAGAGTTTTGTCAAATCTTGAATTCCCTTTATTGAATTTTCACAATATATTGAGTTGATTTTTTCGCTCTTATTAAAATAAAAAACTTATTAATGCATAAATTCAAACCTTTTTATTGGATTGGTCCAAATTACAAATCGAAGGAAAAATATAATAATAATAATAATAATGCATCCTCAGAAAATTCCGAAGATGCTAGCCGAAAAAGAAAAAAGATATATCAATCACCGAAAAAATCAAAGATGGTAAATCATAACAGATCCTGATTTTTTAACTTTATTCGATGATAATGTAGCATCAGAAATTTGCTTTGTTTTAAAATAAAATCTTTCAGTAGATTAAGATTTAAAATTAAACAGTAAAATAATCCCACAACCTAATAATAGTAAACCTATCAATCGTGAATTTGAATTATTTATAATTTTTATAATTTTAGAACTGTACCACATAAATTATTTTTGGACATGTATATAAAGTGCAATGATTAGTATTTCTTCCCATGGCTTTTTAAAAATTTCAATATTTTTTCTATCTTCTTTTTCTTTTTCCGTAATTTCCAAAATACTTTAAAAATCAAGAGAATGTATTCAATTCCACAACATATCGATTTCATTAAGAATTTAACAATCGATTCAGTAATATCGGAAAAGCAAAATAAATCAAGATTAATTGAAATTCCAACCACTGCTACAGTCGAAGAAGCCTTTGATGTATTACTTGCAGAAAATATTCTGAGTGTGCCTGTTTATAAATATTTCAAAGGACGTAAACAACCAATTGCTATTATTAGCGTGCTTGATTTGGTTTCTTTTATTTGTTTGCAGGTAAAAGAAATAAAACAATTAACTTGTTATTCAAAATAATAACAAATAATAATGATGATTTCTTAAAAAATGAAATTATTTTTAGCCAATTTTTGAAAATAAAGAAGATAATAACGACAAAAATTTAAATTTTGAAAATCAATATTTTTTACAAAAACCAGTCAGCGAAATTGTTGGATTAACATCTGAAAGCACAAATTTAACTATGTGTCGTCCAGAAAACTCGTTAGTTGATCTTTTAGAATTATTGACACGTAAACGAATTCATAGAGTCTTGGTTTCAAAGCAATATTGTGATGGTGGTGATAATGAAGAGATATCATCATCACCTTACTTTGTATCTCAAACTGACGTGATTAGATTTTTATTTAATAATAATCATAAATTAGGTGAAATTTTAGATTTACCTGCATGTAAGGCTGCAAATCAAACAATTAAATTATTATTATCGTCATCAACTACAACGTCAAAAAATCAAAAGCAAGAATTATTGTTGAGTCGTCCTTCTTCGATTACAATTCATGATCGAGCTTTAACAGCTTTCAAAAAAATTTATCAAGATGGAGTTAGTGCAGTTGCAGTTGTTAATGATGATGGTAGTTTAGTTGCCGAAGTTTCAGCAGCTGATTTACGTGGGTTAAATCGAGATCGGTTAAATGATTTAAAGAAACCCGTAATAATGTTTCTTAAATCATCAAAAGGCGCGCTAATTAAACCATTAACTTGTCATCGAAAATTTACTTTGAGCCAGGTTATGGCGGGGATTACACTTAATAAAACTCACAGAGCTTGGTTTGTAGATGAAGATGATATACCAATTGGTGTAATAACTCTTAGTGATATTCTTAGTATGTTTTTACCAGGTGTATCAGATGTATTTGCTCACGAATCATAACTAATAGTAATTAGTCAATTAGGCTTTTTTTGTAATATATATATAATACATGTAAAATATAATATCTTAAGTAATAACAATTTTTATTTATTCATTCTATTTTATTATTAACAATTGCAATAAAAAATAAAAAAATAATGAAAATAAATGACAAATTTTTTACATATATATATATTTAAACAAGCTACAATCCAATGGATTTGCCTATTAATTATTCATCCTTAGTGTCAAGTTCAGCATTAATAATATCTTTAGCGATATCTTCAGCTTTTGACTTCAATTTATTAATATTTTTATCAATACCACCTTCATGTGACAAAAGAGTCGGTCTAAGTAATTTTGCGTAAAGAACTTGAGCTCCTTGGAAAGATGGGAGGAAAAGCCTATATATGTGTGAATCATGTAAAGGAATTTATATTTAGAAGAAGAATGAAGCAGAAAGATTGATAATAAATAAAATAATAATCATTTATCAGTCAATTAAATTATTTACCAAAGGCAAAAAAGCGTTTTGAAAAGGAAATAGAAAGGAACCCAGTAGAGAATGAGATCAGAAAAGAATTCAATGATATTAACAAATCCAAATACGGACCTAAGCAAATTCGATTGAATTAAGATTAAGATTAAAAATATTTAAATTTAAAAAATTTCCCTTATATATATACTCTTATTTACCAATAAGTTAACCATTGAGTATCATCAACTTTGACATCACTTTCAATAGCTTTGAAAGAAGCATAAGCTATTATTAAGAAAACATTAAATTATAAATTATTATATTGAATGGAGAAAAAATTATTGATTAAAAAAAAAAAAAAATTAGAAATTGATTAAATACCAGGATAAAGCCATCCGATAAGATTAGAGACTAGTGCTCCCCAGAAATTGAAAAATGTAGAAAGAAGTACAATTCCAACAACACCGGCTGCAAGATAAATTTTCGAAACACCAGTTTTTTGTTCCAATTTAATTATTTGTGGATATTTTGATAATTCTTTGTCGGTTTGGGCACTATAATATTTGAGTTTGGCTTTAAAAGTATCCATTTTTTTTTACGTTTAATTTTTTTAGAAAAATTGATGGAGGGGCGATAAAAAACGATTACTTTTATATTAAAAAAACAATATTAAAATATTAATCAATAAATCAAAGTTCAATCAATAAACAATGAATTAAACATTTGTGAAACCATCGCGCTTGCTGATTAAAATTACGAATAGATAGATAACTTCAATAAAACCCTAAAATAGAATATCACAACTTGTCTTTAATCCATTGGTTTTAAAAGTTTAAAATTCTCTCTTGTAGGGCAATTAATTCATTCACGCATATATTTAAAAAAAAGGAAAATTTATTTGTATATTTTTCACGAAATAAGAAATTTCTTTATTATTATTATGCGTTATTATGGCGCAATCATGATTTTCCTTATAACGGATAAAAATAGTATGACGATTAGAACTTCATCCCATATTAATAATATCAATATGTTTAGAAAAGGTCTAATTTTTACTATGTTGGATAGGGCCCGAATAAAGATGATTCAATTATATCCCACCCACTATCATATTAATTATATATTAATGTATTCCATCAAATCTGGTGCCGATCATCAACTTTTGGGGCTATCTTTAAAGGCTTCAAAATAATAAAAGTCATATGTGAAGCCAAAAAAAGCAAAGGTCGTTACAAAGTGAAACATCATGTCACAAGGAATTGACAATTTTAATTGACAATTCCTTTGTGATAGGGAAATCCGCAGTTCTATTATGATAAAACTAAAATTCAGTAAAGGAAAGGTTACAAAAAAAAAACAGTGATGCAACCACATGATATCATGTATTTTATTTTTTTTAGGAAAAACTTTACAATTTTTTTATAAAAGGATCGGGAGATTCACATCTATTAAAATTTTTGAAATATCATGTGATACACACACATCTTGGATTTTTAAAAAAAAACCCACAACCATTCAATTCAGCTTTAAAAGGAAGTCAATTCATATAAAAAAATGGTTTCAAAAAAATTTTTTCATGGATTTTTTTAAATTTGAGAGTTATGCAATAATAAATTTTCGTGTTACAATATGTTGACCAAATTTGGTAAGATCAATGTTCACTATGTGAGATACTTTTCCCCATATGTTTAAAAATATAATAATTTTTTAGAATAACAGTCAAGAAAAAATAAAAGGGTTCAAAAATATATTTTTTGGAAATGATACCAAAATCTGAACCATTTTATAACTTTTTTCTTGTTGGACATATTGCTGACAAAGATTTATATAATCATGCAATAATTTTAATCTACAAAAAAGAGGACTGATTGGGCAAAAACCCAATCCAGTCTCCTACCCAAAATCATAAATTAGTATCAGAGAAACAGAGAATTTAGGAAAGTGATTATACAAAACAAACACTATTTTACAAATTTCCTCTTAACATCAGTCCAAATGCAATTTCAGGGCCACCAACCCTGCTCTGAATTGTGACCTTCTGTGCTTGAACAAGCTGCAGATTCTCGTTGCTTTGATGGATCTGGATATTTATATGGCACTACAATTCATCAGCAGAGTTGCGACTTGGTCACAGAGCCATCCTTACCCTAGAGAAGGATCGTTGCAGGCAACTTTTCAACCAGCATGCCAGCGGCCATCTCTGGACTGGTGCTGTGATGCAGTTTTGGTAAACTCCAGAGCTTCGCGCCCCCCCTGAAAATTCAGTTGCATCGTTGTATCATCGGGAGCACCGTGGTCAGATTAGCCTTATGTACACGAGGAAGATGTGAGAATGACTGTAGTGTTCAAGGTAGCGTGCGTGCTTCAACATCTATAAAATTTCCAATAATCAAACATCGCATACCGAAATGTTTCTTTTTAAACGGTATGCTGCCTTGACATCTTCTTGTAATTATATATTTAATATTAACGTTATTATTAATGATTACGAAAAGCAAAATACCAATCATTTATTATCAATCTTGATAAGAATCTTATAATTACCCAGAAAGATCTGCTCCGTGTTTTGATTTCCAATTAAAATATTTATAAACTAAAATAAAAATATCAATACAAATAAAAAATAGTACCCCTATTATTAACACGTTTTCTTTAGAAGACCCAAACCAAACCAAATAACAACACTCGCGTTTTGACACCTTGGACTCCGTCAAAAAATAAAAAAAAAAAAAATCAATTCGCGTCAACAAAAAAACACGTGTAACACCAAGTGCCAATAATAAATAATTAACATGTACACGTCGATCAAATCATCTTTTTTTCTTTTTAAAAAATTTAATAATAAAAAAATGCCACGTCACTCTAGTTGTTAAAAAAGAATGATGGTGATTATTGCCACTTGTTGTCACTCTAGTTATTTAAAAAGAATGATGGTGGACAAAGAAGATAATAAGAAAATTGTGCTAGGTACATCAAAAATCCATTACATAGACCCACGTATTTCTTTTGCGTGGTCTAAAAAGTATGAAGTACCAATCACCAAAATTTTTAATAAAAATCTCCGTAAAAAATTTGGATGGGCATTAGACGTCAATGCAGATTGGGTGAGTATTTTTTTTTTTTAATTAATTTTATTAAATAATAACATACTTAAATTTATTTTTATTATTTTATAGGAGTTTCAGCTGTCATGCAGTTATTTTTCATTTGGCTGTTTTTTTTTGTTTTTTGCTATTTAAAGATTATGAAATTTGTACATTGTGTTTGATGGAAGGTTATATATATTTTTTGTGCTGAAAGGTTTTTATTATATTAATTTTAGATTATAACCATGAAAACTACAAATTTATATATAATTTTATATTATAATAAATTTATCTTTTAAAGAAATTTCAGGTGACTAAATTATAGTGACTAGTTATGAATTAAAATTTATTGTGAACCAAAGAAAAAATCATATCTGAATTCAAGGGTTGAAGTTTTATTTATAATTTTGTTTTGCAAATAAGATTGTAATTGTTCAAAATAAAACCGGATCAAACATCTTTATTTTTACTACAAAAACTACCATTTAATCATTTCAAATTTCTTTAATATTAAAAAAAAAAGGTCTTTGAGCTAAAAAGAAAGAGAACAAGACAAGAGTAAGTATTTTTTTTAAAAAAATGGTGGTTGTGCGCATTTTCGTCATTCTAGTTAATCGAAGTAAGTTTTAAAGATAAGATCTATGAACAAAATATTCTAACAAATGTTTTATTAATTATTCAATAGTTATATAAATTTATCTTTAATAACATCACTATAATCATTATTTATTGTCCCAATCCCCCAAGCCCCCAGTGAAAATTAGTCAGTCGGAATTAAAAGCCGCTTACCAAAAACTAGCCAAAAGTAAAAATTACGAAAGGGAAATGTGATAACACTATTATTATATACATAACAGTAATATATAAAAAAAATTATTTTATTTTATTTATATTAAATATTTAATATAAATTGTTCTTTTCTTCTATGACATCCTTTAGCAAACAAAAAAAATAAAATAAACAAGCTACAGTTCACTCTCTCTATAACGAACACTAAGTAAAATCTCTATAATGAACCTCCCTTTTGTCCCTGATTTATTTTTTTTATAATTAATTTCTCTCTCTATAACAAACATCTTAGTATTTATAATGAAAAAGGGCACATATAGGGACGGAAGGTCCATTAAAATATTTTCTCATGTTCCTTATTTATAAATAAATTATGATGTTAATTAATTATATTAATTATTTCACAAAATACCAAGTAAAATTACAGGAAGCTCCCACGTTTTGTTTAAAGTAAAAGAAAATTTGATATAACTTCCACGAAGAATCGTATATATATATAACAAATAGTATATGTAGAGTAGGCGGAGATATATTGCTATCTTGTTATTGACTTCTATTACCATCCCTCAACTCATCTATATAGTTGTTTTCAAATCCAAATTACATGGGTAAAACTAATATCACTTACACATACCTTGATTAAAAACAGGCAATTTTCTTTGGTATTTAATAATATGGTCATTATTCACTTAATTTATTATTTTTTATTAATATATTGTAGAAAATTTTATGTTTTATTAACAAAATGTCCCTAACTTTATCTAACAATTACCATATATATGATTGTATATATGCTGAAAAATGGATTTTGTGTTAATTTTGAAGCAAGTGATTTAAAAGGGGTTCGGGAATTATTTATCCTCGCCGATCATTATATAAAATCACATGACTATAATGATTTCGTTTACGAGACTGATGATTCTGGTGATGAATGGTTTTAATGAAAGCAAAATGATTGGTATTTTGCTTTTCGTAATCATTAATAATAACGTTAATATTAAATATATAATTACAAGAAGATGTCAAGGCAGCATACCGTTTAAAAAGAAACATTTCGGTATGCGATGTTTGATTATTGGAAATTTTATAGATGTTGAAGCACGCACGCTACCTTGATTAAAAACAGGCAATTTTCTTTGGTATTTAATAATATGGTCATTATTCACTTAATTTATTATTTTTTATTAATATATTGTAGAAAATTTTATGTTTTATTAACAAAATGTCCCTAACTTTATCTAACAATTACCATATATATGATTGTATATATGCTGAAAAATGGATTTTGTGTTAATTTTGAAGCAAGTGATTTAAAAGAGGTTCGGGAATTATTTATCCTCGCCGATCATTATATAAAATCACATGACTATAATGATTTCGTTTACGAGACTGATGATTCTGGTGATGAATGGTTTTAATGAAAGCATGTTCGGATTATTCGTTTTATTCGTTTTATATATTTGTTTTATTCATTTATTTGAGTAAAATTTAAGATTGAGTCATGTGATGTTATAAACCCATGACACAAAAGAGTATCATTACTATTTTGAGATTTGAAGATTTGGGCAGTGCGGCACAGCATTTGATATCTTTTAGATGTCGCGCACTATATTAACAAAAAAAAAGAAAATAAATAATACAAATAAATCAATATATGTTAGAAGATATTCTACGAAAAAAATTAAATTTACTTAGTCTCAATTTCTCAAGTGTATAACAAAGTTTGGAATTTTCAAAATGCTAAGGCTCTGCCAATTTTTAGTTTAAAAAAAAGCTAGCCGATAAGTTTTGAAGCTTGAGTCACGAATAATAAAACTTATCGTTTAACTTTTTTAAAATGTTATAAAATTTTTTTGTTTTATATAGTACTTTGAAGCTGACCGATTGTTATTATTTATAAGCGATTGATTTGATATAGATGATCTGCACCGTAGTGAAAAAAGCGCGATTTATTAAATTCCTGTTATGGATGTTTTGACCTAACTTTATTTTCTACATAACCGAAAAAATATACAACAAAAGAGTTTTTTAAAGGTGACTGACTATCTTATTGTTTGCTTTCTTAAAAAAGCAAGTTAATACATTAATGTCTATAAAATTTTAGGTGAGATCGCACATATATATATATAAATTTAAAAAAATGTTCAAAAATTTAGAAAGCCAGCAAAAAAAGAAACAGGTCCATATATAACATCCAATAAATCTTTACGCGAGAAAATATATACTAATTAACTTAATTAATGTTATATATAGGTTCAACCACGTAATAAAAACTTAGCCTCACAATGTAATGAAAATCTAGCAACTACGACACAAAAAATAGTTTCTACTAAAGATCTTGGTCTTGCAACAGCAACGCAAGCTATCAACCCAGTCAATCCTAAAATCGATCTAAATATAACCACTTCATCTATTAATAATATTACTAATAATCCTTCAATATCATCAACATCAACATCATTAAATGTTACTAATAACTTTTTAAAAAAAATCAATTCTGCAATTTCTATTTCCACTAACAATAATAATGGTGGTGGTAATAATAATAATTTAATTGGTCGGAGAAGATTAGCTTTAGATGATGTTAGCAATATTAGTAATGTTTCGAATCTATCTTCAAACCTCAACAACATTAGTCATAATAATGTAATCCTACCTATAAAACAATCAATCCTCACAACTACATCAATAAATTCAAGAAAAAGAACAGCAACTGTTACACAATATCAACAATTAAAAAATCAACAAAATGTTAATAATGTGGTTGAGAAGAAGCAAAAAATAGAAGAAATTAATCAAATCACTTCAAAAGCTATTGCAATAAGTAAACATAAACCAATTGGATCAAAGATCTCAGAAAAGAATCAAACAAAAGCAATAGAAACAAGGACTATAGCTGTCACAAAACAAGCAATATCTACAATAACAACTAACACTACAAATAAAAACGAACCCTGTGTGGTTACGGATCCAGTATTAGTTACGACCATAGAATCTGAAATCTATGAAGCTGAATTAGAAAAAACTCGTGCAAAAAAAATAAGAACTCAAGAATGGGATGATCTCGATCTTGAGGATATGAGTGATCCCATGATGGTGGCAGAGTATGCAGTGGAAATTTTTGATTATTTGAAACTTTTAGAAGTATGATTTATCTATATTTCTTTTAGAGAATAATACATTTGATCACATAATTAATTATAGGATAATTTCTCTTCGCTCCATGTATTAATTAATAGAGGGAAACAATGCCAAAACCTAATTATATGGAACTTCAAACGGAATTAAATTGGAAGATGAGAACGATCCTCATTGACTGGCTTGTTGAAGTTCATTACAGATTTTGTTTATTACCTGAAACTTTATTCTTAACAGTCAACATAGTTGATAGGTTTTTGTCTGAAAGTTTGGCTTCTATGGTCAAATTGCAACTTGTAGGTATCGCTGCACTTTTTATTTCAGCCAAATATGAAGAAGGGTTGGCCCCATCCATCAAAAATTATATATATATGTCAGAAGAAGGTTACACGGAAGATGAAATTCTCAAGGCAGAACGATATGTATTACAGACTATTAATTACAAGTTGAATTATCCCAATCCAATGAATTTCCTTAGACGAATCTCAAGAGCTGACCAATACCATATTCCAGCTCGGACCGTTGCCAAGTACCTAATGGAAATCACGCTCCTTGATCATGCCTTCTTAACTTGCACTCCCTCCATGGTTGCAGCAGCTTCATTACACCTGGCTCATATAATGCTTAAACGTGGTGAATGGGTTAGTGTTTGGTCAAAGTCGTGGTTTGTGGGGTATCACTATATAATAGTTATTATTAATATTAATGTTTAATTACATTTAATTAATCATTCTTTCATTATTTAAAAATATTGCTATACCCATGTATATATAGACTGCGAATTTGATTCATTATTCTACATTTACAGAAGAGCAAATCAAACCTTGGTCAAAAATGATTTTACAATACTTGAGAAGAAACAATAAATGTGTCGATCAACTCTATTCTAAATACTCGACTAAAAATTTTATGAAGGCTAGTTTTTTTGTCAGAGACTGGGTGACGAGACATGATAGACAACTACAGCTGCAACAACAACAACAACAGCGATCTTCATCTTCAAAGTCATAATTGGTTAAATTTTTTTAGCAATTTTGTTATAAAGAAGGGAATTTGATGTTTAGTTTTATATTATCTAAATTTTGTTTGAAAGTATTAAAAAGAACAAGAATTCAAGAATTAATTGAATAATTTGCTTTGTGGTGATTGATATATATCAATAACAAAAACTTTCCTTGTTATTATTATTACGAAGATACGAGAATGTCAGTTTAATGTTTGCATAATATTGAGAATTTTAAAATTTATCCTTTACCATCGGCATATCTACATTTCATTATTATTTTGTCTTTAATGATACTTGTTGTGCGTGAAATTCAAATTAGCCAATCAGAATTGTGTATTCAAACACCCACCCCAAAATTTAATTTTCACGCACAAAAGGAAAATGTTTCATTAAAAATTCGCATTCCATGTGGTTTATTATAGCAATTATATATATTTGAGGTAATTTATTAGCTCTCAAATAAAGTAGTAGTAATTAATATTTAAATAGACTGTGACAAAGAGGGTTGAGGATCAATTGTCACAAAGGTTTTTCTTTTGATTTGGTCACGAGCACTTGAACGAGTCATACCAAAAAATTTGCTGCCGTTTATGTGGAGTTGAAGAAATGTTTCTTGAGCCGAATTAAGCATTTCTTTTTTTTTTGCAGTATCCTGAAGTATATTGTGTGTAATATTTTTTCTGCAAATATTATGCGTTGGGATATTGTTTATCAGTCAAATCTCTTTCAAATTAGACAGTATCAGTATGCATAATACTTATTTTTCTAACTGTTTAGCGAAAATTTGTTACGCAGGAAATATGTCGTTTCTTATATTTACTTGCTAGCAAGTGCCTTCAAAAATTTCAAGAATGGGTTTAAATGTCCTTTATATATGTTTTCTTCAGATATCTACTCGGGTATCTATCTATCTACTTAGATCTCAAGATTTGAAAAATCGGTTCCTAAAATTCATTTTGCATGGTCTTAGTATTTATTTTATCACTTTGGTTATGTAATTTATTATTTAATAAATATATACCGAATAATAGTATCAACTGCTTAGATTGTAAACACCCACCCCAAAATTTAATTTTCACGCACAAAAGGAAAATGTTTCATTAAAAATTCGCATTCCATGTGGTTTATTATAGCAATTATATATATTTGAGGTAATTTATTAGCTCTCAAATAAAGTAGTAGTAATTAATATTTAAATAGACTGTGACAAAGAGGGTTGAGGATCAATTGTCACAAAGGTTTTTCTTTTGATTTGGTCACGAGCACTTGAACGAGTCATACCAAAAAATTTGCTGCCGTTTATGTGGAGTTGAAGAAATGTTTCTTGAGCCGAATTAAGCATTTCTTTTTTTTTTGCAGTATCCTGAAGTATATTGTGTGTAATATTTTTTCTGCAAATATTATGCGTTGGGATATTGTTTATCAGTCAAATCTCTTTCAAATTAGACAGTATCAGTATGCATAATACTTATTTTTCTAACTGTTTAGCGAAAATTTGTTACGCAGGAAATATGTCGTTTCTTATATTTACTTGCTAGCAAGTGCCTTCAAAAATTTCAAGAATGGGTTTAAATGTCCTTTATATATGTTTTCTTCAGATATCTACTCGGGTATCTATCTATCTACTTAGATCTCAAGATTTGAAAAATCGGTTCCTAAAATTCATTTTGCATGGTCTTAGTATTTATTTTATCACTTTGGTTATGTAATTTATTATTTAATAAATATATACCGAATAATAGTATCAACTGCTTAGATTGTACGTAAAGAAAGAATTTTGCCCAAAGGTTTAGTCGTAAATGGGACAGAAAGACCTTTAATCTGTGGCTTCTTAATATTCAAATAAGGGATTGATTATAAATAATTACAGTTTTTCAAATACTGTTTAAAATAAGTTAAATTTGATAATACAAAATTAATCCATCCATATACAGTTCATTTTCTTTATGTATGTATACCGGATCTTTTAAATGGATCTTGCTCTATAACGAACGAGTTTAAGCCCAATTTACATGTCTCATATATATATATATTATAAACCAAATGGTCCGTTATATGGAGAGTGGACTCTGGAGTTCTATTCGCAAAAATTGATTCGTTTGATTCGTCTGATACAATCCGAATACTCAAATTAATAAATCAATTACAAAGTAGATTTGTTTAATGCTTTGTAAAATCCCTAGATTATTCACTAATAAATCTCATAGAGTCATGCACGATCTAGGACACCATCAACTGTGGTTCCACGATAGAAACTTATTGATAACACGTTAAAAGTTCAAAAAAGCGTTCGTGATGTGAACTGTAGTATTATGAAGCCGATCTTAATAACCTCAGATAAAAGTGGTTTTCTCTTATCGAAGCAATTCATAAATGAATTTAAAAACTTTATATAACAGGCTTTATATATTCAAGTTTTTTTTTTTGAGGATACATTTTGTTGATTGGTGCATAACTGCAGAGATAGTTGACTTTGATATCCAAAAACGAAAATTTTTTAACGTTATCAAAACTGCTCTATTGATGTCACAAGCACTCATTATTATATATGAATTTATATTCATCCATTTTTTCATGTAGAGTTTGCTAGAGTCAACTATTAATAACGTGGAATATTCTAATACTAATAATTTATTAGTATCCGTGTCATACACCGGATTTTTTTGTATTAGTATGACGTGTAACAAGTCTATTGTTATAAACTAGTCAAATATTGTATTATTCAACCACAGAAATAAATTAATTAAAAAATATGCTTTTTTAAATGAGAAATAATTAATGGACTGAAAAATCATTATCTTCTCAATCATGATATGTTTAGGAGTAAATGTTTGACGATGATGAGTTAAGCCAGATAAAATCTAAACAGCAAAGTCAAGGCCAAAGCCAAAGAATAATCTGTGCATGTTTTTATTATTTTTGGATTTGTGAACAATAACAATAATAAATAATAATAATAATAATAAAATCGTTAATTGGGGCATACTACAACAAAACCAGACAAAGTGACCATTTGTATTACCAAGAATTTAGGGACAAAATTTAGTAACGTGATTATAATCTCCCATCTATTATCTTTTTTTTTCTTAAGTGGTATATAAAATTACTTCTATATAAAAATAATTAATTTGAAACTCACTTACATCAATCTACTATGGAACCTAAGAATTATAGTATAATCAGAAGTATTTTGAAGAAAGAACAAAGTGAAAAGATTCAAAATAAATGATGCTCAGATGCTTGAAAATTATCTAAAGGAAAGAGAAAATCACCTATGAAATTTACCAAGAAAAATCATAACCAATAAAAGAACCCAAAGCCTAGAAAGAAATGAAAGTTGGAAGAAACACGACTTATTATATAACTTAATTTTTTAATTATCAGTATGGGAGAGTATCATGAGATTGTAAATTGAGCACCAATTAATTGTCCTGGAATTCAAAATTTGATTGGTTAATAATTTTACACGCGCCCTTTGCGCCCTCTCAATTTTACAAGTGTTGATTGATCAAAACGAAATTATTACAGCATTCATGTGATGTGCTAAATCTTGAAAACAATCAAGGAAAATATTCTGATTTTTTTATTAATATGAGCAAAGAATAATCAATTGATCTATTAATAATTAATAAATTAATAATAATCTTTGAATTAATAACCCTCCTGAAAATAATAAAAACATATTTTTACCTTATTGCAAATTTCTGCATAGTTAAAGAGGTGAAGCCATTTAAAGACTAGTGCCGTAATCCAAAAAAGGAAAAAGGATGGTTGCAAAAGTGGTCGCAAAGGTAATTGCAACCACTTTTTATATGCCGTAAATACAATTACTACCATCATCATAATTTACGGCACTAGTCTTTAAAGCCATTGCGAATTGTTCCATGAACTTTCTAATGGTTAATGGTCTGATCAATCTTTAATCATTAGTTAGGAACCCTTTTGACTTTACTATGTTGCTTGTAGGGACACCTCAAGTGGTATAGTTGTAAATAGTTCTTGTTTATTTCTTTATTTTTTTGTTATTTTAGGCTGTGTGCTGGCATTAGCACAGTTAGTAATAAGAATTGCACAAAGGATTGTATAGGCTGTGTGCTGGTGATACTAAGGAAATTGTATCATTAGTAAATTGTTAGGCTGTGTGCCAGCAGTACTAAGGAAACAGTACTGTTAGTAAAAGGAATTGGAACCCTTGAGCAGCTAGCTAAGGGATTACATAAATATTGGACTATGCTTTATTTTATTCATTGGGCATGTCATGAACTGGTAGCCAGCCAAAATTTGCTCACTTGCAGTATATGTACAATGAAGAATCTATGTATCAAGTTTGTGATGTAACTGTGTGAATGTTCTAGCCTCAAAACCACAGATGACTGTAACAGCAGTACATATAACTGGTTGCCAGAGTTTGTATTTGTAAAGGTCATTGGACAAAATTAATATTCACTATTTCTTTTCCTGATGCTGCATATCATATAAAATCACTATGTGATCAAAATTAATATTACTACTATTAGTATTAGGGCATATTGATGGATTGATCATCTGCAGAGATGTGTTTGCAAAATGACCCTTAAATCATCTGTCATGTTGCTGCTAATTTGCATGTATTGATCATGTTATTGATAAAAAAAAAGAAATCAAATCATTGATTACTGACATGCTTGTAAAACTTCTAAGAGAGGGTAAGGAAAAAAAATTTTCTTTTTGGGAATCATGGAAAATGTTTGATAAAGTGATTGGGATGTGAGATGCCCTAATTAAATCAAAATTAGGTGATGTAACATAATGCCGATCAATAAAAAAACTATATAAATAAAAATCGGATCAGAGCCTTCAAATAAAGAGATACAGACATGAAACTAAGAGAAATTATAGT
>CAUDNR010000615.1:1917-28135 GCA_958430865.1 Entrophospora sp. SA101
AAAATATAAAATATTACCACTGTGAAGATCACCATGTGTAAGTTTTTCTTGGTGAAATGTGTTTAAACTTGAAATGATATCATAAAGCCTTGTGATTCTGTTATTCCAATTTCTACAATATAATTTTAAATATTCCCTGTAATCTCCTAGTTCTGCATATTTCATTATGAGTACATATTCTTTTGTATTTGGATCTTGTGAAATACCATAAATATTAACTATACCCATTTGATGAGGTCCTATAAATTTGATGTGGTTTTGAAGCTTTGTGAAAATTAATAAAAAATTAATATATTATTTAAAAATCATTAATTGTCAAATTATATCAAATTATTTACCTCTTTTAAAAACTCTTCAGAAATGTCTTGAGAATTTTTAACCTTTTTTAATGCTACATGACCAATATTGCAATAAGATCTTGTATTTTTGTAAACATATCTAAGACCATTTGACCAATTACACTTATGCACAGTTGCAAAACCACCTTCACCTATTGCTTCTTTAACTGTGAGTTGGTCATAAGGAATCCACTCAAGGTAATGATAACTATCAAATCCTTTTGCTTCAAGCTGTGTATTTCTGATTATTTCATCTAATTTGTCATTACCACTGCTAGTCCAACTTTGAGCTAACAATTTGGGATCACATGATTGACACCACTGGTAATTAGTATTATACCTTGCACAAACAAAACAGGTTCCATATTCTTTTTTCCCTTTTTTAAACTCCTTAGTGTTATCTTATTATTTCATAAAAATAATGTAAATTTATTTTTCAACATAATTGAAAGTTATAAAATAATTAAATTTATAAATTATTTTACCTTCAGTCATAGTTATTATAAATAAATTTATACATTTAGACAAGGTTTTGATAAAAATTATTTTATGTTGCAAGTTTATTTTATATATAATATAACATAACATTTACCAGCTGTTATTATGAAGAAATAAGAAATATTTAATTAGATGATGCTATGAAAATTTATTTTATGCTGTAAAAATTACTTACATGCTGGTTATCATAAAGAAAAATAAATTTATTAATTAGTTGATGTTTTGATAAAAATTATTTGTAAAAGTTTATGATATGATACTTACTTCCTGATTATTATAAAAATTTATTGATTAGACAATGTTTTAATAAAATTTATTTTGTGTTAATTTATAATATATTACTTACCAACTGGTTATTATAATAAAAAAATAAACTTATTGATTAGATATAAAAATTATAAAAGTTGATTTATAATACAATAAAATGCTTACCAGCTGGTTATTGCAAAAAAATAAAAATGAATTTATTTAGTTGATGTTTTAATAAAATTTATTTTATGTAATGTATAAAAGCATAATACTTACAATCTGGTTATAAAAAAAAGTAAAAATTGTATTTATTTAATTAGACAATGTTTTAATAAAATTTAGTTTGTAAGAAGTTGGTTCATATAATGCTTACATACTGGTTATTATAAAGAAATAAAAATTTTATTTAATTAGATGATGTTTTAATAAAGTTTATTTTGTGTTGTAAAAGTTAATTTATAATATAATACTTACTCTCTGGTTATTATAAAGTAATAAAAAATAATTAGAAGATGTTTTAATAAAGTTTATTTTGTGTTGTAAAATTTAATTTTATAATATAATACTTACCAGCTGGTTATTATAAAGAAATAAAAAAAAATTTATTTAATTAGATGATGTTGAAGATAAAGTTTATTTTGTGTTGTAAAAGTTAATTTTATAATATAATACTTACCAGCTGGTTATTATAAAGAAATAAAAAATAAAATTATTTAATTAGATGATGTTGAAGATAAAGTTTATTTTGTGTTGTAAAAGTTAATTTATAATATAATACTTACTCCCTGGTTATTATAAAAAATAAATTTATTTAATTAGATGATGTTTTAATAAATTTTATTTTGTGAAATATTTATTTACCTTTATAGAATTTAGCTAATTATTTTATTATAAAGCAATATTAAATTACAATGTAAAAATCCTTTTACTACTACTACATATTTTTATAACAGTTATTTTCTGTGTAAGAAAAAAATACCTTCATTCATTTTTTTATTGGAATATAAAATTTTGTCTACTATTCCTTATAATTTTGTGAAACCTCTGAATATCTGCAAAATTATAAATATTCTTGAAAAGATATCTGAATTAGCAGTTCATAAATCAATTCATATATATTTTTTAAATGTATAGCTTGCTTAATATTAATATAACATTTCTGAATTGATTTATTTTAGTAAGTTATGTTCTGTTCATAACTAAATCTTATTTTAGAAATCATTAATCATTTGACATTTTTCTTAACGGCATTGATCATTCAATTTTAATAATTTGCAACATGGATAATTCAATTTTTTCTTAATGTGATGTCAGTTATTTGATTTTTAAAAGGTTTTGTTGTAATTAATACTGTAAAATAGTAATTTTACATATCATGCAAATAAAAATATCTCAAACAATGGAGAAATAAATATTCTAACTTTTTAAATATAACAGATTTTTAATTCTTAGATTTAATTTAAACAAAGTAATTTAAATGATTGGGTCACTTTAGAAATAACTTTAAATTTTTTCTGACATGGATTTATGTAATTATTACACTATTTACATAAGTTATGGCGGGTCCCATAATTATGGCACGCCATGCTGGACAAAAGTGTACCACATTTTGTTGTAATTAATTGCAACAATTTGTTGCAAAAAGTTGCAACATTTTGTTGTAAAAAAATAATTGCAACATTTTGTTGTAATTAGTTGAAACGTTTTGTTGTAATTAATTGCAAAATTGGATGATCTGCAAGTAAAATTTTTGTCCAATTGTAAGAAATAAATGCAGTTTAAAGTTTTTCTTTTACATTTCATTTCTACATAAATAATGACGATTAAAATAATTAGATAATGTGAGCAAGCAACAATAATATACAAATTGTCAAAAAGAAGGGATATTTAATAATATTATTAAAATGCATCAAATATTAAATAACTACTAAATATTAACAATAATAAGTTTTGAATATTATGTGCAATAGAATTCAGGCTTTCTTTTGAATCTAAGATCACTCAATTCGATCAAGTACTTAGCAAGATACAAAAATATATGGTAATAGGTAATGAACTATAGCATATCGTATAACTAGATAAAGCATTCATAAATTATATTTACAAAACTTGCTTTTCAAGCTTTGATCTCATTTAGTGTTAGTTAATTAGTTTTAGAGAGATTTATAAAAAAATAGTTTTATGAAGTAATGGTGGTAACATGATTTTTTTTTTAATATTTACTTTTGTATCTATTTTTTAAATTAGTATTTATATATATATTTAAGAATGTAATAATTAAATTAAAAAAGTATTTACACAATTTCTTTTTCCAAAGGTTAATGATTGAAAAAAATCAGAAAGAATTATTATGATATATTCTTGTAAGATCTAGCGGTGTACGGATCATAAAGAATTGTCACGCAGCCATATTTTATTATTTTTAGAAAACAGGTAGAAAATTCAACAGTTGATATAACAATTATACTATCAATTATTAATCACTTTTTTTAGATCTGATGGTGTATGATCAGAAAGAATTGTTACGCGGCC
The DNA here is from genome assembly GCA_958430865.1 of Entrophospora sp. SA101. Taxonomy (NCBI): domain Eukaryota; kingdom Fungi; phylum Glomeromycota; class Glomeromycetes; order Entrophosporales; family Entrophosporaceae; genus Entrophospora; species Entrophospora sp. SA101. The sequence goes on from CAUDNR010000615.1 coordinate 5,535, forward strand.
ATATTTTATTATTTTTAGAAATAGGTAGAAAATTCAACATCAAAAAGTATAGTTAATATATTCTTGTAATAACAATTATACTACTAATTATTAATCACTTTTTTTAGATCTGGTGGTGTACGATCAGAAAGAATTGTTACGCAACAATCAAATTGATTATTATTATTATTATATGTTACTATTATTATTGTTTTAAATCTTTAATTTAATTTGATTTTTTCTATATATTTTAGAAAGGGAATATGCATATCCATTTTATTAATTAATTATTAGCAATTATTCAGTTATTTATCCATTTTATTAATTAAATTTATTCAGTAAATGCTCAGTCATTTATCCAAGCTTTATCCATTTTATTAATTAAATTATATCAGTGAAACCATTTTTTATGAAAAATGGAATTTCCATAAATGTATCATATATATTCATTAATATAAACAGGAAAAACACTGAGATTAATCACGGAATAAATTTTTTGCAAGCCTGAAAAAATTTAGACACCTATCTATAATTGCAACTTTTTACAACAAAATGTAGTCGTGCCATACAATTAACAACAAAATGTTGCAACTTTTTACAACAAAACGTTGCAATTAATTACAACAAAATGTTGCAACTTTTTACAACAAAATGTTGCAATTATTTTTTTACAACAAAATGTTGCAACTTTTTGCAACAAAATGTGGTACACTTTTGTCCAGCATGGCGTGCCATACATAATATTATGCAAATAAGCATGCAAAAATTATGCAATTATTACATTGAGTGTAAACATTACATAATTTTTTATGCAAATATTACAACTTTACATATTAAAATTTATGGACGTAATATTATGACAGGAAAATTTCCTGATGAATAACTTGAAAATATTTCTACACAGAAGGTTCAAGTAATACATTTAATTAGGATTTCAAAAAAATCAGAGAACTGGATGATCAAACCTTTAACATGTATAAATTATGTTGTATTTTTCTCAACTTCATGTATCATCTTTAATCATCATTCATAATCATCATTTAATAAATAATACTGTCCTTTATCCTTGTACTTATTGTCTTCAAACATTATATTTTCATAGTGATAATAAATTTATCTCTAACAATGAATTCATACTAATCCCGTGCATAATTATTTTCTCTTATTTTATATTTGTCTCTATTATTTTTATTATTTTTTATTTCTTTCTTTTATTTTAGTGAGATAATTATACATGAAGTCAAAACTATTTTGACCATCTGCAGATCTTAATCTGGTCAAAATAGGGTCGAAATAAGGTCAAAACTGATTTTTACTATGTATATGTAGTTGCCTCAAGTTGAAACATTTCAACTTTGGGGTTTTAATTTTGACTTCATGTATAGAGATAATATTTAATAAATTTTATTTAATGAAATATGGAGACATACCTGGCTTGGTAGCAAAGAGAAAAACAGCTACAGTACCTGGACAAAAGTTTCAGAACACTTGTTATTGTTCACTGCGCAAAAATGTACATAATAAACATATATGAAATTTATATCATTTGCGGTTTAGTTCCTTGTAAATATCTATGCAAAATTCCATGCGTCTAGGTTCCGTAGAACTCGAATAAATATATAAAAATGAAATTCGATTAAAAATTTTCTTTGACAATCACTAAATTTCTGATGCGAAATTTTTTTTTTATTTTATTACTCAAATTTTATGTAATAATTTAATTTAAAATTTTAACTACTTTTAATATTTAGTTGGGTATCCTTTGCTCTTAATACAAGCCTGAATTCTTCTAGGCATGCTTTCAATCAAATTCATTAAAAAAGGTCTGACTCATTTCGTCGGACAATCATTTCGTCGACAGTCATTTCGTCGACACCCATTTCGTCGAAAGTTTGTTTCATCGAATGTTCATTTCGTCGAATGTTCATTTCGTCGAAAATTATTTCGTTACAAAAAAAAAACTTCATTAAACAAATTTCTCCTCACACTTCCCACACACTCCGCTTTCCTCACCTAATTTCTTAACTAACTTCCCACACTCCTCACATCTAACTCATTCGGTCTCTGTCTCGAGGATGAAACAATTTTCGACGAAATGAACATTCGATGAAACAAACTTTCGACGAAATAATTTTCGATAAAGTAAAGCGACCGATTAAAAAAATTAGTTTCGTCAAAGTTTAGGCCAATTAATTTCGGCAATTTCGGTCCACTAAGCTTATTTTTGGCCACTATCACTAGTTCGAATCGAGTTGAGTTGAATCAGTTCAAATCAATGTTGTGACCCGAGACTCTGAGTTTAGGGAAGACCCGAAACAGAAACTAACAGAAACCAGTTTAGGTTAGTAGTTTATGCTTAGGTTTAGTTTTAGTTTTAGTTTTCTGCTTAGTGTAAGTTCATTTTCCGAAACGTTTCGGGAAGCCAAAGAGTTTCTGGTCACAAAACTGGTTCAAATCAAATTGAATCGAACAAGTTCGAATCAAATTATATATATTTAATATTCGAATCAGTTCGAATCGAATCGAATCGAATCAGAGTACAATTCGAATTTGATTCGACTCAAATCGAATTTCATTGATTCGTTCGGAGCTTTATCTGTTATGAAATTGAGTATTCGAATAAATAAAACGAATAATCATAAAGCGAATAATAATAAGAATTTATATTACGAATAGAAATTCTATATATTAATATTAATATATAACAAAAAATTAATACAATTCACAGTTGCGCAATTCATTGTTTTAAATTTAAATATAAATATCAAATTAGATTGTTTATAGGCTTGAATCGAATCGAATAAAAACACGATTCGTGTTCGATTCGAGCGAAACGAATCAGAAATTTGATAATTCAAATCGGTTCGGTTCAGTTCTAATTTTATTGATTCATTCAAAGTCTTACTCCTAATAAAAAAACAATGAAATATCAGATTCAAGAAAATTGTTAAATGAATAATTAAAGACAAAAATATGAATCGCACAATGATGGTAAATCTTTTTTTGTCATTGCTATTCATTATGTTGGTAAATTAAAATTTTTGTCAAAATCTATTAAATTAACACCAATTGATTTCACATCTTACAGATGCTCAATTGGCAGAAGCAGAAAAAATATGAATACAAAAAATAAGGAGATTCGAAAATAAATTTTTCAATGCGAGTTATAAAAGCTTTGTTGTACAGATTAAGATTTTTTTGAAAATATATAATAATAGTAATAGTGTACGTTTTGCTTTTTCACTCAAAAATATTCATTATACAAAACTCCAAAAATCGTGATACAAAAAAGGATGTACGAGTTTTAAATACCTTTGTTATTATATGATCAGACCTTGTGACCAGGATCCTTATCTGAACTTTATTTGAAATTAGAAAATCTTGGCAAGGGCAAGAATAAGAAAAGAAAATAGTTACAATAATGAAATCAAAAAATCATTTTGGAGAATTTGTAGCACTTAATATTAAACAAGTTAGACTTGATTGCGGAGTAGAAATCTCTCTTAATAATGTTGGTGGAATTCCTTCAATGATATAATATTAATATTAACGTGGTTTTTTTTCTAAATATAATGAATTTTTTATTAAGTAAACAAGGATATGTGGCAACGTATATATATACTATATATAGAAATGCTTGTCATCATTATCATTATTTCCTTTTAACGCAATTGTATGATTGATCAAATTTGCCAGAAGTTGTCGATTTTCAAGATGGATAACTTTCCTTATTTCCTTCATAATCAAAGTCCCGCCCAGCTAATTCTACGAGTCGTGTTTGTGCAAGAATACAAAAACACACTTTCTGCTTTGTGGCTTATTTATGCTTTTGATATCATCATTATTCCTAATTTTAATAGTTGTCAAACGGGAAAATAATCAATAGAAAAGAACAGTAAGAAATAGGCTCATTAAATAGGTTAATACCAAATGCAAAAGAATGTGGAAAACAAGTGTATATTACTATCAAGACATGATAATGAGGGGAAAAGATCTTTAAGAAAATTTTCTCGGGCTTACAATTTGCATGAACATATATTAATATTAACATGAAATCCGTCTAGTAATTATATTGTTAGAGATGTATGTGATATAATCAAATTTCTACCATGATCAGTTATTTATTCAATAAATAAGTATCAACTTTATTTTCTCTCATAATATCGAAAATTCTTTGTTGCAAAATGGTTTATTTTATATAGGAGATAAATAAATATGGAAAATAAAATCATACAAATAAATCCCCGATTTATCAATTTTATTTTTCCTCGTTTGCACTAAAGCCAAAATTAGTGTTGCCCCGTATCATATCCTTGTTTACTTAATTAAAAAATTTCATTACATCGTTTTTGATTATTTATTTAGAAAAAAAACCACGTTAATTTTTTTTACAACATTTTGAAAATAGAAATTTTACTCTTTTTATTATTAATATATTAGATAAAATTAAAACATGCTTTTATTAAAATATAACTCTTTACCTTCTGACAATTTAATAATATGTGAAAGTGTAAATCTCTTTTATTTTCAATCTAATATTATATATATTAATGCATTACTAAATTTTTTATTTCTCATCCCCCTTTAATTTTTTGTAGACAATGTTAAAATTTTTGTATGATAAATTATCTTCAGACACTGGAATGTACTTTAATGTATGGGATTGGTCAATGCCAGAGTTATATGGTATAGTGTTGGGTATGTTGGTGAAATTGAATTTGAGCGGTTGTTTACAAATACAAGCGTCAGAAATGTTGGATTTTATTATCGATGTTGAGAAAGGCTACTTTACAACTGATTATCATTCGTTCTACCATGCAGTGGATGTTGTGGCCATGTTATACTACATGTTGGTCGATTTAGGTGCTGCCAAACATTTGACTCCCTTGGATTCAATTTGTTTGATGATTGCTGGATTGTGTCACGATATAGGACATCCCGGTCTAAATAATGCCTACCAGGTTAATGCAAGGACATCTCTAGCGATTAAATACAATAATCAATCCGTATTAGAAAATCATTCTTGCACATTGACGATGGAGTTATTGTCAAAACATGAATTGTTTCGTCATTTACACAACGATGATTTCCGAGGAATGGATCCAGAACAAACTGACGTAACTTTGAAAACTTTAATAGGGAATATAATTCTAGCAACTGATATGATGAATCATTATGAACTATTGGAATCGTTGCATGATCTTATTAATTCATCATCTTCTACAAACATTTATTGTTCTTTTCCATCATTATCTCTATGTTCACCTGATAAATATTTTAATGAAGAATTAGACAATAATAATGATGATGATTACTCATCAAATTTCTCCATTGTTTCCTCACCTGAATATTTTTCAACATCTAAAAATCCACCTTCAAAATTATTTTCAACAACTCCGGCAGTATCAAAATTATTGAATAAATATCAACGTGATATTTTATTAAAAGTTTTACTCCATGCTGCTGATTTGAGCAATGCTGTACGTCCATGGGATATATCCAAACGTTGGTCCGATTGTATTGTTGAAGAATTTTTCAAACAAGGTGACTTGGAAAATCAAAAAAATCTGCCTATATCTCCAAATATGAACAGAGAACAAGCTTATCAGTCACAAATAAGTCTTGGTTTTAGCGATTTTGTTGTCAAACCTTATTTTAAAGCATTTGCTTTATTCCTAAATCAAGCTACAATCTTTCTTAATGCTCTGGCAAAAAATCGTATCTATTGGGATGAAATAAATAACAACAAGAAGAAGAAAATTAATCACAATAATTCACAAATCAGTTCTTCTCCAAAGTCTTCAAAGATTAAAATTAACATTTCTAAAGGTAATAATACAAAATTAATCCATGCACTAAATACCATTAACAGTTTATCACCATCATTGGGTTCAAAGTCAGAAATATCAATATTAAAAATGTCATTGAATATTATTTCTGCCACTAACACTCTTGATAAAACAATTCCATTGACAACAATCGTCATTCCATCATCATCATCATCATCATCATCAATTAAAGGTCAACAATATTGTGTAAATTTGGCTGCTGGTCTACTGATCTTACCAGAAGATATCCAAGAAAGATTATGTCAAATGTCAACTCCACATACTTCCTACATGACAAAGTATTATTTTTGTAATGATAATAATAGTGATAAAAGTGAAAAAATGAAACATACTTTACCTGGTAGATCATATAATAGTAATACATTGTTAATGTTTACACCATCATCACCTAATATTATTGATCTTGATGATGGTTTTTATGACAAAATTTATGAATTTACTAAAAAATCTAATATTCATCATCATCATCATCATCATCATCATCATCATCATCATCATCATCACCATCATCACCACCATCATCATAATTATAATTATCATCTTAGCCACCATAATCATAATCATAACCATAACCATAACCATAATCATAATCATAACAATCATAATCATAGTCATAGTCATAATCATAATCATCATAATCACAATCATCATCATCATCATCATCATCATCATCATCATCATCATCATCATCATCATTATAAAATTAATAATCATCATTAAACATTGCAAATGATTAGTTAGACAAGTAGACATATATTTTTAATTATTGCATAATATATACTTGCATCCACAAATATACATATACATATACATATGCATATACACATACACATACACATACACATATTTATTCATCTTATTTATATGCTTACATTTTGCATTTCATGTTATTTTTTTTTTTTCGGCATATTTTCAAAATCAATGTAAATTTTTGCAGTTATTTATTTTCCTTTTATAGATTATAACTTTTTTTAATACACATATATATATATACATGTACAAGATTTCATTTTCATTTTCATTTGTATAAATCTAAATAAATTGCATATATTAAATATTTCTATGAAAATAACAATTACTTTTTTTGTGAAATGAATTTTCCTTTTGTTCAGAACAGTTAAATTAAATTAAAATTATGTGTAAAATGTAGGAATTTTAACACATCCAATACTCCCAATGCATAATAATAATGACAACATATATCAGTTATTTGATTATTATTAAAAGAAAATTATTTGCTTTATATCAAAGCAATACAATCACCAAAAATATAATGAAATTTATTATTATTTAATAATAGGTAAATATATCTATTTGAATATCTACTATAAATTAAAAATATGAAAAAAAGGACTTGCTCCCTCACACTATAATTGCAAAGCTTCTTTGTCCAGTCTACCTAATATTTCTCCTATTCTTCCCAAACTAAACTCATCTTCAAGATCATTGTCAACTTCTCCCAGTATAATTTTCACAAAATCATCCACTTTATCAAGATTAATTTTACAACAAGTAGAAATAATTTGTTTATATTGCAACTCTGCATTTAATGACTTCTCTTGTAATTTCTCAATTTCACATTGAAGTAAATCCTTGTCAAATTGATATGCTAATAATTGAGCTTGAAGTATTTTTAATTCTTTTTCAGACATTTCATTTTCATTGCCGCTACTAACAATAGTCATTTCAACATCAACAGCCATTTCTGATGAATCCATTACTACTTGATGTAAATTGTTTGTTGATATTGATGTTAATGATGATGTTACAATTGTTGGTTGTGTAATTAATATTAATGGCATGTCAATTTTTTTGTTTTGAAATGATTCTATGTGTGTTAATGGTGGTGGTGTTGTGGAAGCGGATGATATTATATCATCCAATAAAGCTAATTATTAGTGATGGTGGTAGTGGTAGATTCAGGTGATAAAACTTGTGATAATGGTGCAATATTATTCTGTTGATTTGATGGTGTTGATGCTGGTGTTATATTAGAAATAATTGTTGTTGATATAGCATCATTATCATCATCATTATTATTACTATTATTAATGATGTTATTATTATTAACCACAGGCTTCCTTAATAATGATGCATTATCTTCAAGATTTACTCTACATTTCCTATGCATAGAATATACATCAACATTATTATCTTCTTCTACTTCATTAATTACTTGTTTCAGAAACTTTAAATATTCTTCTATGCTATTATATTCCTTTTCATTTTGATGATAATATTGTAATGATCACTTCAAATCAATAAGTTGTCATGTCAAATCATTAAATCTACTTTGAGCATTAAATAATTCATCCTCTTTAACTCTAAGCTGTACCACCCATTCATTCTCTGCATCTTCCACAAGTTTTTGTAATGCTAAAAATTAATTATCTGATTTATTATATATATAATAAGTTTTAAAATAATAAACCATTTTTTTTTTTTACCTAAAACAACCTCTCTAGATTTTCTATGATTATTAACAAATGATGTAAATGGTTGAATAAAGAAATCAGATACATTTTCTTGAATCATATCTACATCCATATCTTCCTTTGAATCTTCAATGCTCTTTTTTATTTTCAAAAAATATATCAAACAATATCAATAATTTAATAATAAATATATATACATGTACATACATACATGAACTTCATCATCACCATCTTGTTGACTAAAAACAAAATCAGAAGGTTTCAATCCAAGCTTATTTTGAATATCAGCATTTGCACCCATCATAACCAATTTCTCAGCCAATTCATTATTCCCTACTCTTGCAGCAATACACAATGCAGTATCATCATTTTTATCTTGAATGTTCAAAATAGTATTAAGAAATCCACAAACATCTGATTGAAACCATTTCTCTAAACAATCTATATAATATTTTGATACTGCTTCATGTCCTCTAACACCTGAGGACATTCCAATATGATGTATCACTGATCAATTATCTTTATCAGTAATTGGGATTGTGTCATGAAATAGTTTTACCACTTGTGAAAATGACTGAGAATCATAATTATTTGTCACAAATACAGATCTAATTAAAGCAGTCTCCCCATCATAATTCACTTGTTGCATATTAGCACCTCTATTCAACAACATTTCCAAGATTTTTAGTCTTCCCAAACACGCAGCCCAATGTATTGCAGAATTCCCACGACTGTCAATCACCATGTTTATATCAGGTTCAGATGAATATTGAGTAACCAACAAATCCTGTATTAATTCCGGTTTCTCACTCAAAAATATTGCCATTAAAATATTCCCGAGTTGCTCACTCTCACCAATTTCAGGTGACGAAGAATTGTCTGCTGCTGCTGATTCACTAGCGGGTTCTGAATATGTTAAAACCATATCACCATCATCATCACCATTGTGTCAAGAATATTAATTTTGTTACTATAATTATTGGAATGTTCATTAGATTGATTATATTTAGCTTACATATGTAAAGCTGCCATAGCTTGTTCTTTAGTTGGAGTGTATGGAGATGACAAATAAGGAGTATCATATTCTGGTGACATGTATCCAAGGATAGAACATAAACTCTCAAGGGCACCATATTTTGTAGCAAGTTCTTTGCCTTTTTCAAAAGGAATCCTAAAATAATAAAAAATTAGTGATGGTGAAATTGATCATATATGTGCAAAAGGAAAAAAGATTTATTTTATAATTTATTATGGTTATTATGTTAACATACCAAGTTCCTTGATATTTTCCATAACCTCCTTGTACTTTTTCATGTTCTCCTGTTAATATTTCTCTTTCAATGATTTTTTAGCACTTACCTTTATCCAGGCCTGCCACCTTTAGAATTTGTGTTGCATTCAAATAAGAATCCGGGCGTCTACGCATAACAGCAACATCTTTGACAAGAAACTCACATAAACTGGCACTCCATAATATACTGCTGAATATATTGGATTTGACTTTGGGGTTGAAATTGTAGCACTTGATGATTTCTGGATGGCCGATGATCTAATATCATCATCACCACCATTATCAATAATTCTTTCATCAATTGTGTCTTTTAACAAAAAAATCACATAGTTTGTTAAGAATAATCCATGCATTTCACCTTTTAACAAATTTTATAACAAGTTCCATTATTCGTTAGAAAGAAAAATACCTTGCATTGAAAAAAAATTCTATCAATATTAATATTAATATACTAATACTGTGTGTAACGAAAAAACGACGGTGACGAAAATTGTAATAATAATATAAATAAAAAAAATTTCAAAAAATTGCATCAATCTTTGGCTCAAGGGTTTAATTAGCAAAAAAGCAAAAAAAATTCGTGTCTATTTTTGTAAACGTTTAATTGAAGATTACTATTACTTGCAATAAATACTCTTTTTCCGAAAATTGAGTGAGCTGGGATGCCCCTTGTTTAAAGCTAAAAGTCTTTCGAAAGTTTATTATTATTATACGCCAGTATTAATGAATATCCCACTCTAGAGCAGTTGCATAGGGATTCGATATAATCTTAATATCACACTGATAGATGAAAACTCGATGCATGATAAATTTTTATCAAACGAATAATTTGATCAAACATAATCTTTGTTTACATTATCAATGAATGCTCGCCATGTAGGTTTTTTTGAGTGATTTAAAGCGACGAAAACTCAGTCACTTAATATGCAGGTATTCAGCAATAAAAATCAAGTTTTGTTTTAATTAACTCACGAAACTTTCCAGTTGAAAATAATTTTTAGTCAAATGAAATATTGCAGGTGGATAGTAACCTAATAGATGTTATAGAACATTTGAAGGTTTGAATTTTTAATTTCTCAATAAAAAATATTAATGAACGTAGTAGCAAGATGCAAGTCAGATTAAAAAAATGGTTACAATCACAAAAAATATCATTATAAATATTTTTTGCATTATTTGTCAGATAATCAAGTTGCAATAAAGAAACTGAAATGGCAAGAAAGCATCAAGTCAAAGAAATAAAGGAACAACTTTATTAGTTTTAAAAAGAAGAATAGGTGACATTAATTGTTATTTAAATTAATACAAATATTTTATTGTATAATGATTTATATATAATTAAATGATACAATCTATAGAGTTTACATTAGCGAAAAAGATGTTTTACCAGGATTAGAAAAAGTGAAAAAGAAACATTTCAATCAAAGACTAATGGAAGAAATTGCAGATGTTATGTCATATCAAAATATTAATATAATATACACGTGTTTGCTCTTGAGCGAACGAGAGAGATTATTTATAGAAATAAGATTAATTAATACAATAATAATAATTCGAAGAGAATTGGGTAGAATTCAAATAGAAGATGTTAATAGATGATGACGCAATTAAATTTTATGATGACATTATCCAACGGTTTGGTAAATTATGATAGGGAATGACGTTAGAAGGTGCATGAAAGTAACTTCCAATTCAAGACTGTGCATGCATGATTTTTAAAAAATAATTATTTTGGCAATTTTGTATAAAAAATAAAAAATGCTACCCACCTCATACATTGAGCCTGAAGGTCTTACGCAGACAACAATAAGATGTCTCAAAGCGACTCTTTTTGTGTACGACGGTCTTTTTCTGGATGGACTCGTATCCCAATTCTCGAAAATTCAAACATCTCTGATACATTTAATATGTCGTATCTTATTTATTTGTTTGTAAATATATATGCAAATGTGAAAAAGACCCCTATAATGTTTAATTTTGAAAAAACGTTTCATAAAAATAACATTATTCAATTAATTAATATAAAGAATAATTATTCCAAATTAGTAAGTCATCACATTATGTATTTGAATGAATGTAAATAATTTTATATTATTATCTAAAATTTGAATGAATGCTATATTTATACATATTTTGAATAAATGTTATGCCCCTCGAACTTATTATATATTAATATATATTCATTCATAAATCTGGGTTTCTTTCAATTTAATTTAATTTGATGAATTTGGGTTCTATTGTGTACATATATATCAATTAATCTTTGTGTACGGTTGAGTGTCAGATAAAAGATATATTTGGAAAGAAAACAAACATTGTGAAACGGTAAAAAAAATAATATTTTTTTTTGGGATTGTTTCATAATAAATTTTTAATAATATTATTATTATGTTAATATATTGTAATGAAACATTGCTTTTCTTTTTTTTTTATAAACAATTGTTCTTTGGAGGCAACGTACAATTAGATCGTCATAATTAAATTTTTATTGTTGTTTTACACGTTAAATTTCTTGGATTTTACTTATTTATTTTTAATTAGAAAACAATATCAACAAAATTTATAATAATAATATTAATCGTTATCAAAGATTATTTTAGATCAGTATAAAAGCAACGATGAATGAACCTATTTTTATTTTCTATCATCACCTTCAGTCCAAATTTAAAAAATATCATAATCGTAATCATAATCATATTATTATTGTATCAAAAAGAAAAGTCACAAGTATTTTTATTAAAAGAAAAATATTATAATAAAAGTTATTGTTGATATCGCTTTCTTTCTCGCTCTCCCTTTCTCAAAAAAAAAACTTTTACTTGCAAGTTTTTTTTTTGGAAATTTAATTTTTTGAAAAGCTAAAATTATGACAGTATCTACAACATCAGCACAGCATCGTAATAATACTCATCAACTTCAACACCGCCATCAATTAAATCATCCATTACAACGTCGCAATAATCATCAATTACACCATCCGAATGGCCATCATCACCTTCATATTCATAATCAAAAATTAAGCGATACCGGAATTCCCGTATCCTTCATTCTACAAGAACTTTATCATCTTTCGCCAATTTTCTATAACAACAAATCAAAATGTGCCATTCAACTTCACATCACTGGTCTTCCAAAAATCTTTCACATTCATAAAGAATATCTTATTTTTCAATCAATATGTTTTCGTAAAATTTTTGAAACATTGTCTGGTGATATAATTCATCTTCATGTTCCAAGCCCTGAAACATTTGAATGGTTATTAGAATACTTATATACAGGAAATTCTGATAAATTATATGATAGATTAAGATTAGAAAACTATAATAAAGTTTGGAAGAACGTTGAATTTCTTGGCTTGGGATCTGATGTTAGAGCTATTATTCTAGCTTTTTACCAAAATGAAATTCAACCCGAATCCGAATAATATTAATCGTAAGAAAGAATTTTAAGATTTATTAAATATGCAAAAAAAATTTTATATTAAGATTTATTTTGACTTTCAAATTTAGTAGATTTTTTTTTAATTTATGAATAATTCATTATTTATTAGAAATTTGATGGTTTTATTTTTTAAGATTTTAATTCGTAATTAAATTAATAAATAAAAATCATTAAAATAAAAATTTTTTCTCCATTAAACTTTTTTATATGTATTTTGAAGAAGGAACATTCGATCAATGAGGTTAAAAATATTTAAGGAGTTCCATATAATCCTTTGCAGGAAAACAAATCACTAATAGAATTAGAAAAATATTCTAGTCAGATGAAAGGATAAATATGTTTACAAAATAAATATTTATAGTATATTTCAATAAACTAAGTCTAACGCAATTGTTGCTGGTACAGAAGCGGGAGAATTTTCCGACGCTATTACAATCTCCTATAATATTAATATTACCAAGATTTAATGATGATAATACGATGCAAAGTGTTACCAGGGGTAAATTAAAGGTCCAAGAAGTTTCTAATACCGTTAATGCTACTACTGTTAGAATCACTAAAGCAAGCAAAAGAAAAGCCTTGGCTAGTATTGGTAAAGGTAATGTCGAATTTGAGGATGCAGGTACTGGATCACAACAAGAATTCGTTGATGCTTCTGCTACAACAAAAGGAAAGGAAAACTAAAATTGACACAGATGTTAAGATGATAAAATCTGACCAAACTGATACAATATCAGTGCATAGTTAATTATAACAGCGATAATACTAATACCCTAGTAGTAATTTAGTAATAGTAGAGGAAGGAACGATCAAGCAAGTTGTATCAAGCAAATAAATTTTTTTGGTGTTTGTTTCAACTAATATTGCAACAAATAACATTTAAATCCTTCATTATTTTTATTATTCTTCCTTTATTATTATATAATAAATAATAATTAATAATTTGAAAATTGCAAACATATTAATATTAAAATTTCTGCATACACTGCCTTCCCAAAAGTTTCCAAAAATGATCGGGAGTTTGTTTTTTTATTACTCATAAAAGCTAGAGATATAAAATTTTATATTATTATTATACATTTTTGTGCAATTAATAAATTTGGGGTGACCGAAACTTTTGTGGAGGCAGTGTATATCAAATAAAATTGTTCTAGTATGACAAAAAAACTTTTGGGTGATTTAATCAAACAACTATTTTTACTCAAAGGAATTGACATAATTATATAAATCATTTGAAGAAATTTGATAACATTTAATTAGTTCAAGCATGTATATCTTTTTAGTTTCATAAAATCTCTATCATCCCATTCAACAATATCATTTCTTGTTACTAATTCAGAATTTAGACAATTCTCCATTGAAGGACATAATTCCAATTCTCTATTTATAAATTGGTTTTTTTTTCCTAATATAGATTTGAGCAATAAATCACTTCATTACGCTAATATTAATGATTCATACTGTTATGAATGCAATCCATTGCTTTTTTGGTCAACAATTCCTGCAATTTCTTAAACAATTCATTTGGACATAATTCGTTGCAAGCCCAAAGGAGCTTCAATTGGATAAAGATTGATAATTCCATCATAAACGTATCTTATAAAACAACTTACTATAGAAAGAAGATAAACAAATTATTGTTATTAATTGCTTGTTAGGCAAATCAACTATTAAATATTAAAAGCTTACTTTAAAACAATTCTAAATGTTTTTGGAGAACTATTTTTCCATCAGATTTTCTAATTAAATTATTTAATAAAGGAACATTGAAATAAGGTGATCTTGTGGATAATGTGCTCTATAAATTTTAATATCATGGTTTATTCCAACTGTGATTTGCATAAGAATCAGATTCTTTTAAAAGTCCTAGAAGATCATTATAAATTTTCATTCTTATCATATCCTATAATCATTTTCTTTCTCTTCTTTTCCCTTCTTCTTCTAAAGATGTTACTAATAAGCAAACATTTAAATAGGGAGCCATCTGAGAAAGTGAGTCAATTTCTTTTTATCATTTTTGAGATAATAATGCAGTTATATGTGTTTTGAGGTGGCGAATCTTTTCAGCTTAGAAATATCCTCATTTTTATTTTAATGAAATTTTGTGTACCAAAAAAATTGACTCATTTTCTCAATGACCCCAAAAATTTTAGAACAGTTCATAACAACCACTAGATTGGTTCTTTGACTATTATATAAAGTGCCAAATTCATCCAAACAAGCATTTATCTCTATTGGTTCTTATGCTAACAATATTCTTATCAACAATATTAGGTAAAAAAAAATGAACTGGCTTAGAAACCAAATTGCAAAAATTAAAATTCACAATCATTATATGGGAGCTTTTCTAGCAAAAAAGGGTTTCGACCTCATATGACCAAAAAAATTTTTTTTACATAATATTGATCTATAACATAAAGATTATAATTGGCAAAAATATTAGACCCTGTTTGCTTAATAAAAAAATGGAGAATTGTAGGCCGGATACCTTTTTAAAGTAATTTGCACGCGATCTACATACCCCATTTTTTATTGTTACACGCAATAATTTAATTAAAAAATAAAATGTACGTTTATTATAAAATAAATTAATGAATGTTATAAAAATACATATTGAAATAATAATAAATGAATAACAAATTAAATTTAAATAAGTACTAGGTTCTGGACAAAGAATATCTTTAAGTGGGTCTTGTACATGCTGGTGAATTTTTGTATACAAATATATTTTTCTTTCTTCTGTTAATGGAGCAGCCTCAAAAATATTTAATTGACCATCATCAGAAAATTTTCCCTGCCGCAATATTACGTCTGTAAATTTTAATATGTAAAGTTGTAATATTTGCATAAAAATTATGTAATATTTACACTCGATGTAATAATTGCATAATTTTTGTATGCTTATTTGCATAATATTACGGGCCTGCCGTAAACTTACGTAAATAGTGTAATAATTACGTAAATCTGCATCAGAAAAATTTCCTGAAGATCTTTATTAAAATTATCATTCTTTAGAAGTTCAAAAGGAGTTTCCAGGCCACCAGAATTTTTGACAACATAAACTTTTCCAATATTATCCTTACTAAAATGAAAATGATGGTATTTTGTTATATTTGGTAAATTTCTAAAACTATTTTTAAATAGTGAACTAAAGTCATGCCATCTCCAACCCATGCTACCTTTATATCTAATAGATTCATTATTATGTTTTGTTGTTGAATCATTTATAGCTTCTTCAACATGATCAACAGTATTAATGCATCTATTTCTATAAACTTTTTTGATTGATCCAAAAAATCCATCACAGACAAATTTAGTGTGCCCAGGAATCATAAAAATTTATATATATATTTTCATACCAACCCAACATTATTAACCACAACCAAAACCAGAGTGGTAGGTTATTCCTATTTTGACCTGAACAATTATCACATGTCTCATATAAATTTTTTTCACCATTATGACTAATCTTTTGGAGAAAATCAAAAACCATATTTAAAGTTGTATTAGCTCCTTTTGATGTTCCTTCTGGCAATTCATCTTTTCCTATAGTATAGTTTAGTTGATAATTTTCACCCTCATCATTTTTAGTACATATACCAAAAATATTTATTTTAAAAGGAGTTTTAAAATAAATTGAACCAACTTGTTGAGGTGAATATGGTGCAGAAACACTTTGAGCATAATCATAGCAAATGTGAGTTGATGTTGAATCATTTTTGCATTTTTCAATAGTTTTATTATAATGTTGTCTTTCATGATCTGCTGCTGTAAGATGTTCTTCATAATCAAATTTTATTTCAACATTTGCATCATTACTTGATGTTACCAATTTTAATCTAAAAATTTCACAAGTCTCACACAGATCATTTGAAGCATTTAAAAATTTAATATTTGGTGTTAATTGATTTTAAAGTCTTCAAAAAGTTATATACTGTATACCTTGCATAGATGTACCAGCAAAATTATCCTCAAAACATTTTTTGTACTCATTAAAAACTGATCTATAATTATGCTGAGTTTCTAGATAAATAATTGGGTCTGAATTATCATGAAGTCTCATTGGAGATGGCAATCCATGTAATTCAGCATAATTTAATATATAATTTTTCACCCTTTCCGCTACTTCTAAATCAACAAATGCTCATGATTTAAGTTTAGGAATATTTTTCATATTACCATGTTGATGATCTTCTAAACCATTTGTTAATAAATGTTTTTGCAAATCAGTTAACACACCTTTTTTAATATCACAGTTTTAAAAACACAGGTTTACAAATTTGTATTTTTTCATTCTATTTATATCTATAGTTATGTCTAATATTTTCATTGTCAAATTGAAAAACCATCAATTGTGTTTTAATAGAAAGTTCTTTTTCTTTTTTATCTAAGCTTTTAAATTCAAAATGTCTCTCAAAAAAGTTTTTAAAGCTTATTTTTTCAAAGCAACTATGTGGATCATTTGTTGTTTTCACACATTTGCAAGAAGAACTTTGGAAAAATAATTTTAAATCATCAATTACACCAATTACTAAATCATTTTTTTCATAATCTTCAAATTCTTCAAATTCTAATAAATTATATTCTGGTATTGAATTAATTAAAGACATGTTTTTAATAATATTTTGAAGCAATTTTTGATAATTAAATAGAATATTGATTGGAAAAATTTTATTTGACTTATAAAACTTATTAAAAGCTTTTTACTTTCAAAATATTATTTATAAAAATTTATTTTATAATAAAATAATCTCAGCCGGTATTATAACTTTGACAATCACCGAGTTTAAAAATAGTATCAAATTTTAGGGGGCAATTTTCCTTTTTCGTGTAACAATTTTAATTTGTGATTTACCCAAAAAAAATCTATTTTTATGGAAGACCGTTTTTGCTAGAAAAGGCCCCATATAGTGTTTATATAATATATATCTTGATTAACACATATTTATTATACAAGGACCAAAATTTTTTCGGCTTACACCTTAATGATAAATGATAGAAATGTTATTTATTTATTTACTGTTGCAATATATTTATGTTACGCGTTAAGTTTAAAATGTAGATCATCAAAAATTTGGATGTGATGACAAATTTAGAGCAACTTTGTTATTAATAAAATCAACATCCAATTCCGCTCAGGAAAGAACAAAAATTGCAGTACATTTGTGCAAATTTTTGAGGTGGTGTTATATAGTCTGTACAGCGTCACATTTCTATGTGGTTTCACAATACTATATATTAAAAGTGTGTAATGTCGATCTATCCATAAAAGGATTTTTAACTATCAGAGAGAAACCAAATATATATATTTTTTGTTTTTCTTTCATTCATTTTCAGATTTGGAAACAATTTTTTTCTCATTTTTATTATTTTTTTTGGAAATAATTTTTTTTTTAATTTTTTTATCAAAAAAAAGTACTCGACTCAATCAGATGGTGGTTTTTTGACGCAGTTAAAAATCGAGAGTTTGGGGAATTGACAAAGTGTTCCATCCGATTCAAAAAATAGCTTCTACTAATAATGACAAACAACAACGACGGCAAAGTATTTGTCCAGTTCAAATTCAAAGGACAGCCTCTTCTACTAATAATGACAAACAACAACGACGGCAAAGTATTTGTCCAGTTCAAAGGATAGCTTCTTCTACTAATAATATTAACAACAAAGTATTTATCCAGTTCAAAAAGCAACTTCTACTAATAATGGCAATCAACCACAACAAAATATTTATCCAGTCCAAAGAACAATTTGTCTTCATCGAATTCATCTGAACCAGTCACTTCTTGAAATAGATTTCCGTTACCTACAAGTATTGTACAACAAGGAACAGGGAACACGGATTTTATTGAGGCTGTGCATAATAATAATAATAATTCCCAACGGTTAAACAGAATATTTTATTTATCCGTGAAATTCAATTCAACCAATCAGAAATTTTGTAAGCAACCCATCCCAAAATTTATTATTATTATCAAATTCACACGGTCAGGTCGTGCGGGAATAAGTAGATGACTATCATCATAGTAAACCTGTTCAATCAACAAGCATCCAAAGTAACCTTTTTGTTTTGGGTTTCATTAAAAGGTAATACTTGATATAAAATTAAAATACATTTTAGTTTAAACAAAAAAACCTCCTAAACGAGAAATTTTCTATCTAAACTTGGTTATTTTTAAAACACAATGTACGTTTGATTCAAAACTAGATGATTCAATTAATTCATTCAACAAAAAAATAATTATAATGCCTATTTTAAAAGGTTTAGGTCCTTTCCTATCCTTCATTAAATTTTCCAGTAAATTATCTGACATAGTAGCGTCACCGTAAACTTGAGCACCATTAGTTTTTAAGGGTAACTAACACTAACTTGTGAGTTTTTGAACATTCGAAGAAGTTGGTTGTGATGGTGGGTCACAGTCAACTGAAGAAGATTGCATTTCAATAAAAATTTTTATTCTAAAAAAAAAAAAAAATAAGAATGCAAATAAGAAATTTTTTTTAATATCTGCTTTTTGTAAAACTATTTTCAGCAATTTCTGAGTCAACAACAATGAAATCACGAACATTTGAAAGCAATATTGATATCAGTAAATGTGCTGTACCATTATTATTAACTATAATAGTGTAGTTGATTATTAATTAATAGAGAAATTTTGATCCACATCGCCTTCACAACTCGGACAAAACGCTTTTAAATTTTATTTTTAACATTATTATTTATTATATTATTAAATTTATACATGTATTTACGGAACTTTTTTATTTTAAAATTATCATATTATTAAACAAATTAGGAATTCGCCTCTCAAAAAAGTAAATTATTCAAGCGAAAATAGGAATTCCAAATGTTGTACCGGGATCATTGAATCTTAATTTTCTGTCCAATGAAGAGATTGCTTTAACTTCCTCGTCGGTCAAAGTAAATTCTATGACTTTATGATTTTCAACAAGTCTACTTGGATTAGTTGACTTTGGTATAACCACGATATTACGTTGAACTGCCCAACGAAGTGCCACCTATCATTACAACAACGAGGATTGCATAAATATATTATTATTATTATTAATACTGAAATTATCACCATTCATTCCCAATATATATTAATATGAAAAAAAAGACAAACCTGAGCAGTAGATCTGTTATATTTCTTTGCAATCTGTTCCAATATAGGTTCTTTTAACAATTGAGGAGAGTTCTCGTCTTTTTTCGGTCCATAACTACTTGAACGTATAGATGAGTAGGCATTCACTGCCAAACCTTGAGATTTTGCATAATCTACCAATTGTTCTTGTGTCAAGTATGGATGATGTTCTATTTGTAGAACTGCTGGTTTGACACGTGCATATTTCAACAAGTCCATTATCAACGCTGCATTAAAATTAGAAATTCCAATGTTCTGTAAATATATGATGAAAGTGAATGAGTCATGTACGTACACATACAAAATACTTGTGTATATGTATATGTATGTATATATATATATATACACTCACCCTAACCAATCCAGAATCAACCAATTCTTCCATGGCTTCCCATGTTTCTCTAATGGTGACATTTTCTTGAATGCAAGTCTTATTCTTGGTATCGTAATACCAATCAGCAGGATAACGTTCTTTTGGATCAACACATACAAAATACTTGTGTATATATATATGTATGTATATATATATATACACTCACCCTAACCAATCCAGAATCAACCAATTCTTCCATAGCTTCCCATGTTTCTCTAATGGTGACATTTTCTTGAATGCAAGTCTTATTCTTGGTATCGTAATACCAATCAGCAGGATAACGTTCTTTTGGATCAACATGTTTCAAAGAGATAGGGAAATGGATCAAGTAAAGATCTAAATATTTTACTTTAAGATCATTAAGGGTTCTCTCAAGAGCTGGTCTAACATGTTCTTTTTTATGAAAAGTGTTCCATAACTATTTGCGAACTAGTAGTTAAAAAAAGGCTTCGCTCATCACAATTCATCACAATAAATATGTTTATTTGTTTATTTTTATTACCTTGGATGTGATGAAAATATCATCACGTTTAACAATTCCATAATCGATCGCTTTCTTAATCCCATCGCCTATTTCTTTCTCATTGCCATAAAGGGCCGCACAATCCTACATCCATCCGTCAAAAAAAAAAAAAAAAATCACAAATCGTTAAATAGATTACAAATAAAACAAACAAACAATTTCAAATATAAACATTTACCAATAATCGATAATCATTTTTTAAAGCTTGATAAATACTATCGGCAACTTTGTCATTAGGTAATTCCCATGAACCGAAACCAACAAGTGGCATACGGTCGCCTGTCGGTCTTAAAATAATAGCATTATCTGAGGATACCATTTTTTTTTTTTTTTTTTTTGAAATGTGAGAGAAAAAAAGTAAAGGATGGGAAAATAAAAAAAAAGTTCGTTATATAAATAATAATAAATATTTATTTAAACTTTTTTTTATATTAAAAATTTTCATACTTTATAAAAAGAAGCATAATCGGTGTAATTCATCATCGGATGGTTTCAAGGGCTTTGAATTTTGATTCTATGATTAATTAATTAGGATTTCGTCGATCACCTTAGACAACTTATTATTGTTATGTTAGTCTCAAAAAATCCTTTATAAAAAAAATAAAAAACATCACTTCTCACGCATACAATTATATTATTATAATTGTAGATTTATTAGATTTATTTGTGCAAAAGGTATATTTTTTAAAAAAAATTAACTATACTTTTTTTAGAGTAAAATAACAGCAGCGGCAATATTACCAAGTCCGAGAGAACAGAAGTTTTAAATATTGTGAAATTGAGACTCCACATCACCAGGTTGGCTGATTTTCCAGGTGCTGAAGTATATCTGCACATGCTACTAATTTTGCAATTAGGAATCCAGAGGTTATTGATTTTGGTCTTCCTTCTATAAAGATACTAACAAATGTGGTTGGTCCAACACTTTTAGCAGCATCAATGGCATAGACTAATATACTTTTGAATGTTTTAACGTCGCCAACAGTAACTTTGACAGCAGTATAAATAAACATTTTATATGATATAATTTAAAGTTTGAAAATGGAGTTTTTTTTTGAGAATAATAGTAATTCCAGTAACAAACAATTCTCTCGTATATAGTATTATCAAAGAAGTAGAGATTGGAACTGGTTTCAACCCAATTATAATAATATAAAGTTTGATTTTATGGGAAGGAAGTTTAATCGATTAGGATCAGATGAAATACACGCACTCAAACTCAATGCTATTACACTTGCTGCTCCATAATATAATAATGGTACATATAGTCAGACCTTGTTTCTATGAATCTATGAAACACACAAGAAAATTTCATTTAAACTAATCATGTCTCAACGAATTTTATATGTTTTAATAATTATAATAAGATTCGTTGAAACGAGGTTTGAGTGTGCAAGCAATAAAATAGACAGTAAATAACAAAGATCTTTACACCGGATGTTGGAACCAAATTCGGTCGTCCGAAATAATCCGATTTTTTCGAATATAAAAAAAATAGGAATCGAATGAAACTATTTTAAGAGAAGAAAGTCAAAATTAGCTTCGAGACCTTGACTTTCGTACAACCG
>CAUDNR010000616.1:15943-28097 GCA_958430865.1 Entrophospora sp. SA101
ATCTGGGGACGGCCGTTCTATTTGTATTTTTTTGAATTGATAAAATAGACTATTATTGTCTTGACCTGAGTGATGTCATTTTGTGAGTAAAAGACACGAAGCTCACTGTCACGTTTTCGTTTAAAAACTTGTTTCTTTATACAATGCTTTTACTTTTGTGAAACAACAAAATCCTTTTTTGTAGGAATTTTTAATGCGTATTTTTTATTGATGATCATTCTTGAAATATCAAAAACATGTGTAACACCTTTTGCAATGATCATTACTCAAAAAAATTTATTATACTTATACCCGGTTTTTGCTAGAAACCCCCCCCCCCCCATATATTAAAATCATTCGAAACGAAAGGTTCTATCTCAGTCTTTAAAAAATTTTTATTAAAAAAAAATCATGTTTTGTATTATGATAAAATTGATAAAATCGCATATGCCAATAAATATCTTATTGGCAAAATTTCTGGCAAATTCCTCATGTTGATAATTTGTTATAATAATCTCTAGCATTATTATAAGACTTTTTTGGTGGTCATTATTTATCAAATCTTTATGTTTTTTCTATATATATTACTATTTCCTCAATTAACAATTTTGGATCTTGCTTGATTGATAAATTTTCGAAACCAAATTTTCCTATTGCTATATTAATATAATAATATTATTATTATTATAATACATTCCATGATTTCTGTGGCATACCACCATTTGAATGCATTAATATTTTAATCAGGAACTGGTGTTACTGTCTTATCTAAATTTCATCCAAATGTTTGAGTTATTTCATTTTCATATTCTAAGCATTGCATTAAAAAGTAATCCTTGCTGTAGTTAAGATTTTGCAGCATCTTGAACTTCTGGTGGGGCTTCATTTAAAGAAATACTTCCAAGAAATGCTCCTTTTTCACTTTCTCCTCATAAATTATTTATTTTTTAGTGTGAGTTTGAAAACTAACAGTATTCAAAGATGATGTTTCTAGGCTTAGAGTAAGATTGCTAATATAATAATCATGATTATTATAATCTTTTAATTATGGATCAATGGCATAATTTTTTTGGTAAGTGAAATAAGTGAGTTGAACTGATAAATAAACGGGAAATTTCTTGATTAAATCAGTCAAAAGCAGTTTTTTTGAGCCCAATAGGATTATCAGCTAATTGATCAATTTTCCTGCAAAAATAATTCAGAAGCCTGTCCTGTTAAAGCCATGTTGTGTTGACTTCAAAGAAAGGTTCATCAAATTCTTCTATGCCATTTGTTGGTGTTAATGAATTGAATGGAATTGGTGCAATACAAATGTGTCCAGAGTCACATTGTCATATTTTCATGGTTTTCCTGTTTAATAACATTCTCAAACCAAAAAGTTAATGAACCAAACTCATCATCTTTTGCCATTCCTTCTCCAATACATGATTTCCTAGCACTGCTAAGTATAGATTTTTTTGCTGTCATGTCTCTAATAGTATAATTTCTTAAGTCCTAATTCACTATTTAGCCATCAATCTGGAAATGTTTTTGACAAGTATTTATGCATGTCATATCTAATACAGTAATTTGCCAAATGAGTTTCAAGACTTGATGTTTCTCCGCATTGAAAATATTTGAGACAATATAGACAGACATTTAGCAGAAAAATGGTCATTAGAATTTTTAATAGGCTCTTTGGTATTCCTAGTTAAGAGGAAGACAAATTATCATAACGTTTTACAAATCAAATGTAGATTTATTATTTTTAATTAATTATTTTTCCCCTTTCAAATAACTACTTGCCCCACAAAACATTTCGTCAGGTATCATTTAATCATCAATAACGCATTATTGTAAAAAGTCATGTTATTTGTAATACTTCAAATATCTATCCTTCAATGAAAAAAAAAAAATTTAATCAATAAAAATAAATAAATAATTACACTTTTACATAAAAATAGCCCTTTACTGTGATCAATCAATTAATGATTGATTGATTCGTTAGCCCTTTCTGATGATTAATTGTTGGGCAACCTTTAATTATTAGTTAGGGAACCCTTTTTAGTTTTATTAGATTGCCTCAAGTAGTATAGTCGTATATGGTGGTGATTTTAGTTTAGCTTGAACATTATTGGCTACCATATTTGCTGACTCTGACTGTAATAAAGTAGATTTTCTATTCATAATACAAATTCTTATTCAAATTATTCAAATCACTCGTTTTATTCATTTTATTTGTTTTATTTGAATTAATCATTTTAATCAAATAATCATTTTTAATCATTTATTCGTTTTATTTAAAGACATGAAGGTTTTTGGCATTGTGTAAATATATTTGGTTAGGTTATTTAATTAAGTTTCAATTAAGTTTATTATTTCTCTAGATCCACATCAAAAAAAAAAAAGACAAAACTTTTTTAATAATTTGATTCAAAATGATGGTTACTCCAAGTCATTTAGGTCACTTAACATCACTGAACTGCTTACAATTGCCTAGGCTAAATATACAGTAGACATATTAATGTATTATGCACATGCACAATTTGCATCAAGATTAGCTTCATCTTTCTTTAAATAATTTTCAGTTGTCTGAGTATCATTTATTTTAAAAACATAAGAAGCAATTTCACCTTGTTGCTTTTTCAAAACGCATCTGATAATACAATAATTCTTGGGTTCAATGATAGATTGGTTCATATATTCTAATTTCCCACCACAATCAGTTAAAAAACAATAAGGGTGGTGTATGGTATTTCACCATTTGTGCTGAAACATCCCCACACTTACCCTAATATGCGTTTTCCCAATGTCGAACTAGAGTCAAGTTCAACAGGATCTTCTTTCCCTGCTGATCTTGCTAAGCCCATTATTATATACAGCACATACATTGCTGTATTCAATTTATTATTTTCAACATGTTATAATATAAAATATTTTTCTCTCTTTTTGGCCCCTAAAAATTTGATCAATTTGTTAATGTTTAGAACATATCAAGAAACAAAAATAATATAAAATAGAAATGATACATACTCAGACAAGAGTTCTTTGAACTTATAAATTGCAGATTTTGTGGATCTGATATCCCAGATAGTGTTTTGAGAAGCCACTTGTGAAACAATGTTCAATTGTTCTGTCAATTGATCTGCTTCAACCAAATTTTGATAGAATATATCTTGTTCGTCAATTGCATTTTCATCCAAATTAGAAATTTCATTCATTAGACAAATAATCACACAATGAATGTAGATGATTGTTGGTTGGATCAAAATACATTTTTGGTACAACATAAAATTGCATCACCCGAGTAATGATAATACCAAGACCATGCAGTGATTTGAAAAAAAGCCACATAAAGATGTCCTTCCTGGTGGGTGGAGGACGAGGAATTTGGTAGAGTTTAAGGATAAGCAAATCCTTTTTCTCTACTTGGTTCCCTTTTCTTGCGTGTGTGCACTTTTCAATTGCCTACAATCATAAATTGTAGAGCTTTTTTAAAAATTATTTCCAAATGAATAAATATGATGTTTATTATAAACAGGGTTGGCATTGGACATGTTCAAATGTGTTGTAATTTGGTGTTTTGATGATGGAGGTTGGGTTGGTGATGAATTTGATCGGGTTGGTGATTGAGATTGAGATTGGGATTGGGATGGTGGAGTTGGAGTGAAGGTTGGATGGTGATGCTGTTGTTGATCCTACACTTAATATTACTATTACGTGTGGATTATTGTCAGCATATGGTGGTGGTGAATTTGGATTGATAGCTAAAGCCAACCCTGATTATGGGTGTCAGATTTATAAAATTTTCCTTTCACCAACAAGCAAGCGTCATGCGATTGCAAACCTCAATAACTATAGAATTCTAATTTTCTACAGGTGAGGCAATTGAACAAGTTGGAAAGGCTTCAGACAAGCAAGAAGCTTTAAAATAACAGTGATCAATAAACTTCAGAGCATCATTACCCCACCCCGAAGTTTAATTCCATTATTATATCATCAGGGGATCAAGTCAGATTAGCCTTTTTTCACAAGGAATATGTGAATAATTGTAATATTTGAAATGCAATAAAATTTTGCATATCAAATTGTTTTTAGTGTCCCCAGGTTGCCCAATAGCAGTTTCCTACATGTGTGTAATATATATATATTTGATGGTTAAGTTATTGCCTTATAATCATTTTAATGATAATAATGAATGCTCACACAAAACAAATATATCAATTGTTTGTTTATTATCACACATGCCAAGGAGAGTACTTGAATAAGCTTCTCCTTACTGCATTCTGCAGAATGTACTTAAAAATATAGATATCCTACCTTTTATTAAGTGTGTCCCCAGTGAGGCAACTTACTGATATAGGATTTGGCATGCGTTATCTGTTGAAATATATTTTAATAATAATATTATGATATTTATTATTATTAAAAATATACCAGTCATTTTTTTATTATAACACGTTACAAGGAATCTTATTTTCAACCTCCTTATTTCCCTATTGAAGGAGAGTGCTTTCACAAGCTTCTCCTTACTGTCTCCACCCTCAGATTCTGTAAAGTATAGATATCCTTCCTACCTTTTATTAAGCATGTCCAGTGAGGAAAATAACCTGCTATTTTCTGGGTGACACTGTGGAAGAAGACTTGCTGGTATTGTCAGGACTTGCAGAAGAGCCATGTACCAACCAAGGAATAGAATCTGGCGTGCATTATCTGTTGGAACGTATTTAATAATATTATTATAATGTTTATTATTATTTTGTTTTTTTTTAAAATAATGTTGTTTCACAGTGTAAAATAGTAAATTATAAATCACGGGAAACGAACATATAAATCGGAAATGATTTACAAAAAGTTACACGCAAATAAAATCGGAAAAACTGATCAAGTAATCAAAACCGTTCAATTTATTCAAACACCAATAAAATAATTGACTCACGGAAATATTGGAAATGTAAATATTCCAACATTCTAAATGTAACGAATTACAAAGTCTCAGAATAATATTTAAACGAAAGAATTTTACATGACTCATGTTGACTAGAAATTACTTGAAAATAATTCTACATGGAAGGTTTAAAGAATACATTAATTAGTATAATTTAGGATTTTAAAGAAATTGGAGAACTAGATGATAGAACCTCTAAAATGTATAAATACGTTGTAAATTTCTCTTTCATGTAATCTTTAGTTAGTTTTTAACTCAAATATTATAATAAATAAACCTTGACCTTGACCTTGACCTTGACCTTGTTCTTGTCCTTGTTAACTTCGAACATTATATTTTCATAATGATAATAAATCTATTCCTAATGACGAATTTATACTAATCCCGTGCATAATTATTTTCTCTTATTCTATATTTGTCTCTATTAATTTTATTATTTTTTTTATTTCTTTTCTTTTCCTTTAGTGCTTTTAGTGAGGTCAGTTAAGAGACTGAATAATAAATATAAATAATCAGTGTAAAAGTATTGTGGCGGATACTTCGGATATTATAAATATCATTAAGTCATGCTGGCTCAGGCAGATAACAAAGAACTGCTGAGAAACGTTACCAGAAGGGAAGTAAGGAAACTTGCCCTGTAAATAATTAAATAGCTTGAGCGCTATAGTGAAAGAAAGTAATCAAAGAATTAAATAATTGGATACTGCCATAAGAAGGGATAAATAATATTTTAACCAAATCCAAGAGATTTGTGTGAGACACAGATTTTGATCTCACAACAGTGATCAATGATTTTTATGGCGTAGCTGTGAAATTATCATTGTCCCCATGGAATAACTGATTTGTCCCATGGAGACTAATGTCCTGTGATTTAAAAAAGTTTATTTTATTGTTTATTTTTTATAAAATAAAAAATCTACTCATTTCTTTTATCCCAACCCATTTACTAATGTGAGTGCTCTTCGCCTTTCCCAAAAAGTTCCAGAGGCTTCAACATCTACTTTGCTTCAAATCGAAATGGCTGATTCTGTTTCTCAAGATACTTTAATATCATTTGAAATTCAAGTTAAACTTAATTTTTATCGTCAAGAAGCTTTATTAAACAAAAAATCAACACCTTGCTACTATGAATATTTTAACTCATGTCATAGAACCATCAAGTATGCCCAAATTTTCTTTGGATGATATTCAAAAGAAATTTTCTATTTTTAATTGTCATTTTAATATTGTGTTTTTTTAAATCTTAATAATTAATAATTTATATATATGCAGCAATTCTTTGTAGCATGGACAATAAAGTGAAATAAATAGGATCTCAGACAATCATATTTGAACTGGTATGTAAGAAAACATATAAAAAGTTGTGAAAAATACTCTAAATATCTTACTAAAAATGGCTAGCAAGTTTCCTTTTTGGGCCATTTTTTTTAAAAACCCAATTTTTATTATGTAAATGCTTGAAGATCTGACTGGTGTTTTAACGAGATCACTACCCACTTTTCTCAATACCAGTTCAATTATAATTGTCCGAGGTCCTAAATAAATTATATTTCCACAGTTTTCAAAATATCACTATGAGGTTGATTTATGAACCAATTTATTCTTTGCATTTATTATCACTTTTATATACAAGTAGATGAAATTTATATAGATCTTGATTAAAAGTATTAATTAAATCATTATTTGTTTGTAATGAATAAAAATAATTTTGACATTAATTATAATATTTCTATATTCTTTGGAATCCTACATTTAAATTTAATATAAAATCTTACTACAAATCTCCTCTTATCATTATTTTTATATTGATAATATAAAGTGATACATTTATTGTTGAAGACAGCATCTATTTACATTGAAGATAATGATATTTCATTCTCCTCCAAGTTCTCACTAGTCGGTACTTTTGTAAGGTTGAATTTGGATTTCGATGATTACTTTCATATTGTCACCAATTAATTTTTGGGAGAGCGTATTTTAATTGATGATAACAAATTTTTATTATTTTATGTGGATTTGATAAAAATGATTTATTTGATTTTGTATTTAGTCGAAACTAATTATTAAGTTAATTTGTTACAAAGTTATTCTTCAATTACAGCAAATTCTCATTCCTTATATACATGTTTGATTATATGTATCCTAGTTTAGGATAATTAGCCTAGATTAAGATATTTATCCTAATTCAAGATAATTCTCCTAAGTTAGGATAATTCTCTCTTTCCAGGATAATTATCCTTCTTTGTACACAGGATAATTCTCCTAATCTAAGATATATATCCTGATTCAGGATAATCTTCATTAATTTCTACTAAATAAAGGTCTAATGCGAACGTGTTACTAATTAATTAATTGAATCATTCGGAAATTATTACAAAATAAAAATAGGATAAAATAAATAATAGATGAAATAAATAACTAAAAATAAATAATAAATAACTAAAAATAATAAATAAATAAAATAAATAATATAAATAATATAAAAATAATATAGAAAATGTTACTCCAGATTTTCGGGGTTATTGATCAGCGAATTAAGGTCCAATTCGCATTCCGGTGACAATATGTTTTCTACTTTTTAATATAAAATTGCCTAGAGATTCTCCATAATTAAAAGATTGATCTGGATTTAAATTACCCTTTTGTTTTTCATGTAATTTATCAGCACCTTTTAGTTGCAAAATTGTATTGATTAAAAATGGGCTTGGCAAATGTGAAGGGGTTTCTTGATAGGGTTTTTGAGGAGTTTCATTATTATTCCAATGTGCTACTAAAGAAGGCAAAATGTTGGATAATAACTTTTGTTTTTCTTCAAAATTGTTTGAGTTTGCAACATCTGTGATCCAGCTTCCAATTTTCCTTAAAGCTTGCTCCAAATCATTTTTATGTGAGCATTTTTTTGATGCTTTTCCTTTACCTGGTGGATTATAAATATGACATTCATTTTTATAACAACAATCTTGACAAATATATCTAGGGAGAGCATTAGCAATATTGTTGGATTTTTTGTTTAAAATTCATTAATTGTAGATGGACATGTAAATTGACAAATGCATGATGTTAAGATCTTCCTATCACTTATTTGCCAAGAATGTTTATCACAATAATTGCCTCTTGAATAAATATTAAAAATCTTATAGCAGAATAAACATCTCTTTGATAGCATTTTGCTTGATTAACTAATTTTTCCTGTTTTGATCCACTATGATGATATGAGGGAGTTTGATCTAAGTTAAAATGATACTTATAGACTCCAAGTTTTCCTAACTCCTTATCTGCATCCTTGACACTAACTTCATTAATTTCCCATACCCCAATGCATTGTTGTAGCCTTCTATAACTATTTTGAGTGCAAGGCATGCTACATCCTTTTTCTAAATCAAAAATCATTAAAGAACATTGTGGAAAATAGTCATCTCGAATAAATTTTTTTAATTCGAATTATGATAAAAAAATGAAGATCTATATTTTTTTAATTTGAACTATTGACGTGTGCACCATAATTTTTTTCCCTTTTAAAAATGGAATTTCCAACTCAAGGGAATCAATGTTCATTTAATACTTGCAAACAACTTGGTAAATTAAACTCAAACTATTAATTTATATTCACAATTGTTAACCTGTAAAAAAAAATTAATAATAAATTATTAATAATAATTTGTCAAAGAGATTTCTTACCATTTTTATGTGCTAGTTGTAAATTAAAATATTGGTTTGTATTTTTATTGATTCAAATATACATATATATTTTTTTTTAAATTAAATAAATAAGCAAATATTATCAAAAAAAAAAAAAAATAAAGTTTGGATCATAGATATCCAGATTCTCATCAATGTTCACATTGGGAAATTGACAAAAAGGTAAGCTGATATATATAATATTTATTATTGTGAAAATTTATTTTTTACTTATTACATATAACAAATAGAACGCAGAAGTATGCTTGAAATGTTCCAGAATGATTCTAATTCCACAAGGCAAATCTAACAAAGAAATTGTATATATCATTGGTAATGATTATATTTTTATAGCATTTAAGTGTACATGTTTTTAATCAAACAAGAGCTTTGATTTAAATTTAGTTAGAGGAGCATCACTCATCAATCTGTACTCTGCATCTACTTTCTACTTCTGAATTATTATCCAAACAACAATGCAAACTCATTGAATGTACTAACAATGGTGATGGTTCATTGGTTTATGTGATTTGTGATGGATGTGGAAATAATTTTTGTTTAAAGTAGGTAAAGCAAGTAAATAATTTACAAGCGAAAGAAGAAGGCAAATGTTTTATTTTATTAATATTTTTTTATTTTTCAAATAAATATATTAAAGACATCGTCACCCATTGGCTCATAATTGTTCTTCATTGAATGCTAACTCTGAGAAAAAAGCAAAAAGGCGTGCTTTTGCAGAAGAGATGATAAAAAAATATATTAAAACCCCTGGTAATGATATTAAAAGTAGTGATAGATCTTTTGGGGGAAATGATGATACAAAAACATTGTCAACAACAAAAAAAACAACTAGTAGCATCAACAGTAGCAACAATAATAATAATAGTGGTGTTAGTAATTCAATAACAAAAAAGAAGGGTAATAAAAAGGTTGAATTAATGTTAATGAAATCTAAAGCCCAAGTAATTATAAATATAGATATGTTTATTTCTTATGATAAAAAAAGGTTTATATACTAAGAAAGCATTAAATCATAATAAATATTTAGGGTAATTCCTCAATACCAATGACAGATAGATTATATCTTTTGGTTAATTTTCCAAGTGATTCGAATTTAGCTTCAAAGCCTTTATTCTTCAATAAGGTAATTTAATTGTAATTTCTTTTTTCACATGCCAGAAAAAATCATAATAATAAAATCTAAATTTAATTTATCTGAAAGGATTGGTCAGTTGGAAAAGTTCTTGATCAGATTGCAATAATTGGTAAAATCAATAATAACAACAATCATATTTCAATGAATGATCCAAAAGTAAGCAATTTATATTTATATATTATATTTATATTATTATATTTACATTTATATTTATTTTTATATTTATTTTCCAGAGATTGGTGTTAATAAACAAAAAATCAAATTTAACCTTAGAATCAAACAAAAAATTAGAAAATGTTGTTGAGAATTGTGATGATGTGGTTTTGGAAAAATTAGGAAATTTAAATGAATTATTGATTTATCCAACCAACAATGTATCGTAATAAATATTCTTTGATTCATTACATTATCACTGCATATGCTCATTCAATATAGTACCCTTTTTTTAAATTGTTGTGTGACAAAGTGAACATTCTGTTCAAAAAAATTTTTTATTAGTATTAGTGGTGGAATTTTGCTAAAATTTAGAAATACTTTGCTTGATTCCATGTTATATTACAGCACAATCAATTGGTTGTAGTAACAATTGGTCAGCTTCAAAATACTAAAAAAAAAATTTCATGTTGCTTTAAGGGTGCTGACACATATTAACTAATAGCTTACCCCCATCCCAGAGACATTTTGATCACGTGTAGGTATCAACAAAGCACAAGTGAATTAATTTTATTTAATAAATAAATCAAACATTTTAAAAGCAACATTGGAGTAAAAAAATTTTCCTTTATAATATATTATGATCTCTTGAAAATTCCTGGGTATGATTTGCATTGACTATTTCTTGACCAAACAACCTATTTGGTTCCGAGTGTATAATAACTCTTACTTATTTGAAAATTACAAACAATGCATCCTGTTAAAGGAAAATCTAAAGAACAAAACTTGAGGATTCTTGATGATTTCTCTCTTCTCAATCACAACCAAATTGACCTCTTTTTGACAAAATATATTTAAGGAAATGTATATCAGATAAAGAATGATCAATTATAGCATTTATGTATATGAGAATGTGAGAATTTTATAAATATTACAGTCGACCCCCTAAATGCATCCCCATAAATGCACACCATCTCTAAATGCATGCACGGTTCCCAACTATATAAAATCATCCTCCCTAAATGCACGCCCGTGAATTTCACGTGATTTTATGTATAACATTAATTTGGGTTTGACTTAATTCCCAAAATCTCAATTCTTGACTCAATTACCTATATGTTTTTCATATGACTCAATTAATTGCACCCAATTGAGCATGTTAGCCAAAGTTGGCTCTCTTAATAAATGATCATCACTGAATTTGAAATAAGGTTACTTGCTGAAACCTCTTAATGACTGACAAAACTCTGAAAAAACTAATGAACAATTAGTGTACACCTTGTCAAAACTCTGATGATTGACATAACCCCCAAATACGAAACTCTGCCAAAACCAAAACTCTAATAAACAATTAATGTGTAACTTGTTGGAACTCTGTCGATTGATTTCTGGAGGAGTTTCGTCCACAACCTTAATCTGAAATGGCGAATTAATTTACAAAGATGCTGAAATTAATTTTATTAGTTGCCAAATTATATCTGAAAAGAATATTGTAAATCTAAAATTGCTTGCCAAAATTGATTTTTTAAAAAACCATTTTGGCTAACATTCTTATCAACCTATTTTATACAAGTTTGGAAACTGTCCATATAATGAAAAGCAAATGAGTTAATTCTCTTGAAAAATATATTAACCTAAAAAAAATAAGAAAAATAAAAATAAAAATTTGGCTGTTAACACAGAAAAATCTAACAGTAATGGTTCAATTCAAGAACAGTTCTCACCAATTACTCCTGCCACCACCGAAAACAGCGAACTTGAAAACGTTAACAAAAACCCTTACATGGAGGTAATTTATAAAAGATTAAGAGCTATGAGAAAGCGCATGGTATGTTATTATATTTCTTTTATATATATATGTTCTATTTCAGCAGTTTGATTTAATCGTGCAGCTGCTATAGTATCGGTTACATCATCAGTTGCTAGCCGAACACTTTCTTGAACAGTTTGATTTTGTGAAGTTTCTTCGATTGATGTTTCTATTTCTGGTTGGATTTGCAATTTTTCATCTATTGGAATTAATAATCGTTAAGATTTCATTTTATTAGTAAACAACCGTATAATATAAAATAAAATTATTGTACCTTGATCTAAATCACTTTTATTGATATTAGATGTACTATTATTATCTTTGAAAGTGAAAATTTTAAATTAGTATATCGATAATTATATATATGTGTGTGTGTGTGTGTGTGTGTATATATATAGATAGATAACAAACCAGCAGTATTTTCTGTTTCTTTGTTGATGATGACAACTTC